>JACXGI010001169.1:0-101065 GCA_016801175.1 Esox masquinongy
AGTTGGTTAATGAGAAGAGATTAAGAGGAGACAAAATCGCAGTGCCGGCAATTATCTTTATTCATACAGATATATCTGGAGACAGTGTGGCATTCAGTCCAACAGAGTCTAACACAATCACAGCACAGACAGTTCTTATAGCATGAGCCCCCTACCCTAAATTTTATGGTTCAGGGCGCGGTTCCTACCATATATAAATTAGATATATGTTGTTTAACACATCTTTCATGGCATCTGCCGTCTTCGGGTTTCCCTGTTGTTATTCCAACCAATCAACTTCTAGCTTTAGCGTCTTTTCCCTTATTTGGCATTCTGCCAGTTTATTACCGAATTCCAAAGTGGTCTGTTCTTGCTCCCAGCTATTCTAGTGAGATAAGGATCCTGTCACCCCCTCCTCTAATGCAGTTAAAATATCTCTTAGTTCTACTTAGCCTCTAACAGACTTGCATGTTATCTTAATACTATTGCCCCACAATAGACATCTTGAAATACTGGGAAGATACTAAAAGCTATCCAGACTATACAAATAAACCCAAGCTGCGTTAATGAGCCACAGATAAACAGAGAGCCAGATAGATGACTGAATGTATACACATGAAACATCAGGTCACAATTTCCACCCTCACCAGTACAGAAAGGTCTGAGATGGAACTGGGCCAACATTCTGACAGTTTTGTCAAGAATGAAATATTTGATCTCAAGACAATTTTCTGTACCAAAATGTAGAATGTTAACTGAATGGACTGTGTTTTGTAGACTTCACCCATAAAGTGTCTCACAAAATGTTGTTGTTTAGAGGAAGTGCATGGCTAATTGAATTTTTGGGCAGCACACAGAGTAGGCATTGCCTAACTGAAGTATGCTAATGTGATGAAAATTGGTACTACTACAAGACTGCAGTGCTAACTGATACATCCCTACTGGGTAGGTTTTTTTTTCTCAGTGAAATTACTTCTTATCATACACAACATATTGTGCAGCAGCCAATCTAGCTACATTGTCCTAGATCAGAAAGACTCTAAATACACCGTTACCATGGAAAGTCAGTGAAAATGCTATTTTCAAACATCCACACACGGAGGTGAACATAAAAAACAGTTGGAGCACATTTTATGGATTGGAGAAACATTTGACAAGCTCTCAGCGATCGGTTTAGTCAGTATAAAGGATTGTGTTTTATGGAGCTCAGTCCAGGCTGTGGATCTGCCCCTATAAACATGCACTATAATTTAGCCCAGGGCAACAACTGAAAATGTTATCCAGTCACCCTATTGAAACTGCCTCTCAAAATGAATGAATGCATCGACCAGTACATCTGAGCAATGGTGTAGAAGTTAGCATCCAAAAGTGGTGTACTCTGTTTTTTTCCACCCAATATCACATTAATTAAAGGTAAACATGAGCTTCTCTCTCTCCCAATCTCTCTTACTAAGTCATTCTCTCAAACTCATTCTAGCTCACATAAATAAGGCACCCACAAATGTGCCCACCAATATTGATCTCAAATTTGCTTGTATCTTATTGGTTATCTATATGGTAATACTGCTGACTGCATGTCTCGTTTTCTTATTTCATCTTCCTTTGTCTTCTCATTACCAGCAGTGCAGACCTGTGAACATTTACATTTACTCTGTCTGTAGCTAGATAAGGCATTTAAATGGATTACACATTACACCCAGCCTACTGGGTTATCAGGGACAAACAACCACATCTGCTCTAACAGAAGCATTAATCACTGTAGCATTTCATTCCTTTGTCTTTGTTAGATAATTTACCCAAAGAAACAAATAAAACACATTTTTTGGGAAGTTATTTTGAAAATATAGTTTATTAAAATTTTATTTAAATGTATAGTTTATCGAACTACAAATTACTTGACATTGAAAGACATTGCCAACAAGCATAAGCACAGTGACTGAAAGTCTACTGAACTGGCTACAGTTCCCTCCATTAATATTTGGCATCCTTGGTAAATGTGCAAATATTAGTGGAATTTTTTTTTGTTAATCCTCTTGATCTTTCATTAAAAAATATTAACTGAAATGTAGTATTTAATTAAAATAAAACAACTGAAAGAAAAAATGCATTCTGATCACAAAACAAATATTTTTCTCAAATATATGTGTCCCACAATTATTGGCACCCCTTCATTTAATACTAGGTGCAACCCCCCTTTACCAAGAAAACAGCTCTTACATAATGCAAACAGAGTCTTATATAATGCATAACACATGTCACACATGGCAAGGGATCTGAGACCATTCCTCCTTACAGAATCTCTCCAGATACTTCAGATTCCAAGGTCCACACTTGTGGACTCTCCTCTTCAGCTCATCCCACTGGTTTTCTATGGGGTTTAGGTCAGGGGACTGGGAGGGCCATGGCAAAACTGTGAGGATTGGTTTCTGCTTCCTTCTTGATTGTTTTTCCGTTCCGGTCCCAGTTCTGGTTTTGTTTTTTCCTTACGCATCTCTTTTGTGTCTTCCGTATTAGCCCCAACTACCCCTGGCACACCTGCTCCTCATCAGCAACCTATTTAGTTTAGTCATCAGTACCTGTTTCCTTGCAAGGTATTGTTTGCTGTTGTAACATACTAAGCCAGTGATTCATATTTTGTTCTTTTTCTCTCTCTGTTTTCCCGTGCATGACCTGCGTATCCTGATTCCTATTTCGATTCCAGATTTGTCCCTTTGTACTGTTGTTTCTTAAACCTATTATTGACCCCCGAACTAACTGTCATCATCCATCTGCCTAACCCTCTTGTGCTTCTGCCCTGGCCGTTGTTTCCCGTGTATGAACTTTGTCTGCCTTCTGACTACCGATCTGCCTTGTCCCTGTTGTGCCTTTGGGTACCGTTTCATTAAAGCACTGCGCTCTGTGCTTGGATCCGAATCCTGTTCCCATGTATTCATTACAAAACCTTGATTCTGTAGTCAGTAAACCATTCAATTTTTGCGTGCTTTGGATCATTGTCCTGCTAGAAGATCCAACCACGGCCCAGTTTAAGCTTCCTGGCAGATGCAGTCAGGTTTTGACTTAATATCGGCTGGAACTTGATGGGAGTCCATGACACAGTGCTTCCTGACAAGTTGTCCAGGGCCTCTGAAAGAAAAACAGCCCCACAACATCAAAGATCCACCACAGTTGAGATGAGGTACTTTCCTGCATGGCAATCTTTTTTGTCTTCTACACAGGAAGTCATGGCTTACCACTTAAGTGTTCCTAATCACTCAGGTGAGCTTAAAAACGAAATATGAATGGGAATATACTCTGTTAGATTTTATTCATCAGAATTTCTAAGGGAGCCAATATCAATGGAGGACACTGTTAACTCCATTTAGCTTTTGCTTGTAAAACTCTCTGCAATATTTGGTAATCTGTGCATAGACAACAAAAACTTTTATTCACATGTTTATCAGTATGCTGAAGTAAATCCTCAAACCCCTTTAAATCCCTTTAATATAACATGATATTTAGCCGATAAAACACAAAAGATGTGTTTCAAAAGAGAATTCTGGTGCAGAAAATTATTTATTGCTATAGATATATAATTATTTATATATCTATTGCTATGTATTTTTTACAATACAAAATAAATTGTAAAAATGTTTAAATGGCAAAGAAAATTATTGAATTTAGCAATAATGAAAGTCAGTGCGGTGATAAAATTTTGTTTTTATCGAGACAGAAAATTGGGAAAACATGGTACATTATTCAGTAATTAGTTATATCTGTAGATGGGGAAAAAAGTCAATCTCTTAAGACAATATTCACATTACAGTTAACAACCTCCAAGCTAATTTGCTATATTACTACTACAAAAAATGTAGTTATCTTTTGCCTATTGCCACTGATAAAAATAGTTTTTAAAAAATTTTGTAAACACATCCACTGCATTTCAATTCTGGCTACGTATAAAGCAGATGTACAGAAGCATTGAGATGATATGGGCAAGAATGACATTGCGTTGATGAAAACCATTACTTTAAATGAAGGCCATGAGTCGATGATTTGTATCAGTTCCAAAAACTGTACAACACTACAACGCATACCGGGACCAGTGTATTAAAATGGACACAAATGGAGCCACAGTTCTGGAGGTAATTATGGGTTGGTTTCTTTCAAACTTTCGTACATCTGCACAATACTTACTTCAAGGGCCATGTTCCATAATACACTACAGTTTCAACTGAGAGCAATGAACAGGCTTCAGTGATAATGATGAGAATGAACCCTGCTTGACATGACAAATACCTAGAAGACGTGGGCAACTTAGACTGGCTCTCGCTGATGAAATTCCATTAAAATTGCTTGTCAAAAATCCTCTCATTCTAACAACCCACACATTTATGTCTGAGTTAATATAATATTTGATTCTCTGAAGTGCAATGTAAAAGCCTTACAATGAATTCCTGTACAGGCATAAGAGAGGATAGAGAAGTAGGCGCACTGAGGTTAATGGAGAGAATGTCAGATGGAAAACAGAACAGAAATGAAAAGGAAAAAGTCACGTCTGCTGTCAGTAGGATTTAGCCATGCAGGTCAATTCATACACAAGGAATACACAAGGAGTGTAACAATGTTAGCGAGAAAGCAAAGAGTGAGAGGTTCAATTTAACACCAACAGACCTCCTCACATTCATTTCAGACCTCACAGCCTTTTCGAGGAGAGGTTTTTGAAGCAGACGTGCCATATGGGTAATCAGAAAATAATCGAAGTCCTTATTTCAAGGTAACTACCCTATGTAATTGGCTCTGACAAACAGAGACAAAAAAATAAGTACATTTTCTACATTTTATGAAACCACTGGGCACTGAAAAGGAAATCTAAAATGTTTCAATTGAACAGATCAATGAGTTGCCATTTCATTACAATGTCCGAATCCATACAGTCAACTCAATCGAGTCTGGCGTATAGCAAAATAGCTGTACGTTCATGCGTAGACGTGCATCTGAGACGCTGGCTACATGTACAAATTAATCGTATACATGCAAAACATAATTTTGTGTCATTCCATAGGTCAACGATAAACTATTAATCACATCATGAGAGTAATTCAATTATATCAAGCAGAGAGACAAGCAATCTATAATTCCTGTAGCCGGGAGCTGTGTTGAAGTAAAGGTCAGGTGTAAGCTCAGTGCTTGCGGGCTTATGGTGCCGCTGTAGCCTGCCACCGAAGCCTATTAGAGCAGCCACTCCATTCAGTTGTCTGCACACTCATAGTTCCATGTCAACACACATCCCTGTTGAAATCAACACAACGGACAGGACTGAATATGTGTGTGTAATGACAGGCGGTCCGTGATTGGTATGAAGGCACAAATCCCCGTGTTGAAATAGATACATTGACAGGTTCTGTCAGGAAGTAGAGACAGAGGCTACTGCGGGAGCCATTGAAACCTTTCCACATTGGAATAATGAGCAAATACAGCAAATTAAATAGTCATGAAGGAACACATTGGTACTCATTCTACCATCCCTACACCCATTCCTTTCTCATTCACATTCCAACAACAAACCTCACACTTCTAGCTCTCTTCTCATTCCCTCTCAGTTCCCCCCTCAGCTGGGCTCCCTATGGAAAGCGAAGGTCAGTGAAGGCAGTATGTGAGCTGGATGTGTCTAGGCTGGAAAGAAAGTGTGGGACCCTCTGAATCTGAACTTTGTGAATCTCATCTGGCCTCGATCCTATTCTGCTCACGGTTTCCCTCCATTATGTCACCACACCCCAGAGTGGACCATCATCCATATATCAACCCCTGACACTCTTTGTTTCTAATCCCATTCTCAGCCATTTATTCATTCTTTCTTTTGTCAAAGAATATTATGGAAATGTCATTGTTTGCCAGTAGGGGACAACATGTTTAGAACTATGTCTGCCTAAGACCACCAAACACTAGCGGGTCATTACTAAAATGTATGCCCTCACTTCTGACTGTTGCTCAGAATAAGAGTGTCCATTAAATTACGTCTGTTAAATCTTATTTCTAAAATCGAATTGCTGAATGTTTTACAAACTTGTAATCATTTCCGTGCATCAAGGGATTACTTCTAAAAGTCTACTGCTAGGGCCATTGCCTGAACTTGTCACATTCTTACTGGCTACATAATGAAAGGAAATAAATCTACAAAATGTGTTGCTAAGCTGGTTGCTATGTTCTAACTGTATTGTTGTGCACAGAGAGTGAGCTCTTGGTTCTGTCAAAAGGCTGGACGGGACGTGTGATCGGGGTTACTGCTTGCACTATGTATGTGTAAACATTACACTACACCAATTATG
Source organism: Esox masquinongy (assembly GCA_016801175.1). Taxonomy (NCBI): domain Eukaryota; kingdom Metazoa; phylum Chordata; class Actinopteri; order Esociformes; family Esocidae; genus Esox; species Esox masquinongy. Next base: position 6,285 of record JACXGI010001169.1, read on the forward strand.
TTGGATACAGAACAAAACGTGGTCTATTTGCACCTTGATTTAGCTATTAGTGGCAAACAAGCATGGAGGTTGCAACTGATGGATCCAAACACCACCTATACCTACACTACCTTCTACCACTTGGTAGTTATAGACCAGGTTTTATATATCTCTGTAACTAGTTTGCTAAGCATTGTTTTGTGTTGTAATGGCTATTTTTGTGTTTGTAGAAAACTGTTTGCTTTAAACAGATAAATGTTATCTCTTATAATTAGCCTGTGACGTGTTTTATGTCAAGGGGAACTCCAAAACAAAAAGAGGCAAAGAGAAGCCATGCCTCTACTGAGGTAATACAGATCTTCAGTCTGATCCGTGTGCTCCACCACCTCCAGCCAGAGGCCGTTGTGTGGTACAAATAACATGCTTAAGGTCATGCTGTGGCCTATACCAGGGAAATGCATGTAATAATCAGTGGGATTATTATAGCAAAACAGAAAACCAATATTCAGTATGTGAGTAAATTGATTGATGTCTTGTTAAAATACTATATCGATGACTTGCAGGTTATCCAGTGCTTTTCTTGTTCCAAAAAAGGTTGTCATGATGTTGGCCTCCGTCAAAATTCCCACCAACACCAGAAAGACAAATTTACCTTCCAAAAGTCCCATTAGCATGTAAGAGCTTAATTGTGCCAACCATATCTTGAATATTACTTTGCCTAGCTTCCAGACCAAGATGTTCCATCTCGTCTGGCTGTATACCACTAAACCAAAGCACAACTTATTTAGAACAGAGCATGAGCAGGCAAAAACCTAAATCCATGGTTTTGGATTTATACTGTAATTACTATCAATGTTCAATGCTGTCAGTTAATTTATTAGGGGATCATCGTCATACCAGTCGTTGGAAAACATGCATTCAGCTACAGAGGCTGAATGTATGTTTTTCTCACCCAAACCAAATTAAAATCCTTAGAATGGTCTATTAGTGTGCCACTACGGAGTTGGTGTCACAATTTTGTTTAAAAAAGTATAGAAGCTGGGTTACAATGTTAATGTGCTTATTCTTTCAGATTAAACATTCAAGATGAAATATCAAGTACAAATATCAGCAAGGAAATAGTGACAATTTCTAAACAAGCACTTACTCAATGAAAGGATCCGAGGCCCACTTCATATATTTCTTAACATGCAATGTCAGTAGTAATTAGTGCTGACCCTATTTATTTGATTGGCCGATTGCTTGGTTGTTGTGTTCTTGGCTGACCAATATTTTGACCAGTCATCAGCATTGACATGCAAACTCTTGTGTGCATATCTAAATTAATGACCAGAAAGCACTTTTTCCCCCAATTTGACTAAAAACTGTATAGAGTGTTTATATTAAATATAATGTACTGTCAGCCGGTGCATCAGTGGGTTCACTTTGAATGGTTAGATCTGTGTTGCATTAAAAACAAATAAAAAAAAAACTAATATCAATCAGGTGCCGCCACAACTTTGGCTTGAGGGGTGATACAGTTGTAAGAGTTGTTGCAATTTTTTACGTGTTTACAAATTATTTCTGTATGGCTTAAAAATGTCCACGGGTGTTGAATTTGTAGACTGTAGAAATAATAATCAGTTTTAAGTTTATAACTGTATAACTTGTAACATTTTTTGGTGGTCTACTGTAAAAAGTAGCTTTTATTTATGATTCTGGATCAATGTCAAATTGTTACAAAAATAACAATTTTAAATATTTGAAATGTAACACCACCTGATAATGAACAATGATTTTAATCAGTTGCATTTGGAAAGCATAGAAACATTAAGAACAAGCAGTAATCATAGACAATGCTATATCCCTAAAAAAAATCCATAAATCCCTAAAAAGCTGCCAAAGGTGCTTAAAAAAAGTACTGATTAAAGGAGTCTGTATTTTATACATTTGCTAAAATGTCTATAAAACCATTTTTGCTATAGAATATATACAGTACCAATTAAAAGTTTAGACACATACTCTTTCAAGGGCATTTCTTTATTTTTACTATTTCCCACATTTTGGAATAATAGTGAAGACATCAAAACACATGAATGAACACAAAATGAAATAACACCTATGGAATCGTAGTAAAATTTTTTTTAAAATAAATCAAAATACATTTATACATTGTGTGCACAATTATTAGACAAGTGAGTATTCTGATCGTATCATTATTTCTATGCACATTTTCCTACTCCAAACCGTATGAACTTGAATGCTCTTTGGATTGAATCATTTTCAGGTGATACGTATTTGTGTAATGAGGCAGGGTGTGGCAACAGTGTATAACACCTTATATCAAGGTGTGCATAATTATTAGGCAGCTTCATGACCTCAGGTAAAATGGGCCAAAAAAGAGATTTAACTGACACTGAAAAGTCAAAAATTGTAAAATGCCTTTCAGACGGATGCAACACTCTAGAAATAGCTAAACTATTGATGTGTGGCCACCGGACAATTACATGTTTTGTTGCGAATAGTTAACTGGGGCGCAAAAAATACATGGAGAACAAAAGACGCAAATTAACTGCAAAAGACTTGAGAAGAATTAAACGTGAAGCTACCAGGAATTCATTATCCTCCAGCGCCATCATATTCCAGAACTGAAACCTACCTGGAGTGTCCAGAAGTACAAGGTGTCAAATGCTCAGAGACATGGCAAAGGTCAAAAAGGCTGAAAGAAGACCACCACTGAATAAGATTCACAAATTTAAGCGTATGGATAGGGAAAAGCAATACCTGAAGACAGTTTTTTCAAAGGTTTTATGGACAGATGAAATGAGAGTGACTCTTGATGGACCAGATGGATGGGCCCGTGGCTGGATCACTAATGGACATGGCACCATTTCGAGTCAGACGCCAGCAAGGTGGAGGAGGGATACTGGTACGGGCTGCTATCATTAAGGATGAGGTAGTTGGACCTTTTTGGTTGAAGATTGACTGAAACTGAACTCCCATAACTACTGCCAGTTTCTGGAAGATACATTCTTCAAGCAGTGGTACAGGAAGAAGTCCTTAGCATTCAAGAAGGCCATGATCTTTATGCAGGACAATACTCCATCACATGCATCCAAGTACTCCACAGTTGGCTAGCAAGCAACAGCCTCAAAGATGCCCGAATAATGACCTGGCCCTCTTCCTCACCTGACTTAAATGAGAATTTGTGGGCCCTTCTCAAACGTGAGATTTACAGTCAGGGAAGACAATATACCTCTTTGAACAGCATTTGGGAGGGTGTGGTTGCTGCTTCAGTGAAAGTTGATCGTGAACAGATCAAGAAACTGACAGACTCTAGGATGGAAGGCTCATTGCAGTTACTGAAAAGAAGGGTGGCTATTTTGGTCACTGAATATTTTTGAAAAGACACAAATTTTAATTAATTGTCATTTAGTGTTACTTAATTGTTACACTGTCTTTAAAAATTGAGAATAAACAAGTGAGTTGGGAGAAACTATTTTTGTAATTTAGTTGCCTAATAATTCTGCACACCAATTGTTGTCTAATAATTGTGCACGCTTTTATATATTCCCCTGAGAAAGATCAAAACTAACTTTTCCTTTGTTTAACAATCAGGTTTGAGGTTCAATAAAATTTTGGATTGACATAAAGCATTGTGATTGTTCAACAATAGAATAAATCTTGAGAAATACGATTTGCCTAATAATTGTGCACACAGTGTATTATAGATTCAAAGTTGTCGCCCTTTGCCTTGATGACAGCTTTGCACCCTCTTGGCAATCTCTCAACCAGCATCATGAGTCACTTGGAATGCATTTCAGTTCAAAGGTGTGCCTTGTTAACAGTTCATTTGTGAAATGTCAATCTTCTTAATGCATTTGAGACAATCAGTTGTGTTGTGACAAGGTAGGGTTGGTATACAGAAGACCATCATTATGTCTGTACTGTAGTAATCCATATCATGGCAAGAACAGCAAAAATAAGTGAAAAGAAATAACGGCCCAACATTACTTTAAGACATGAATGTTCAAAAAGAACTTTGAATGTTTCTTCAAGTGCAGACACCAAAACCATCAAGCGCTAAGTTGAAACTGCCTCTCATGAGGACTCCCAAACTGTTCCCAGTTCATTGCTAAAAATGTGATTGTTCTCTCAGCCATTCTTACCTGGTCAAAAAACATTAAGAAAAATCAGTTAAAACAGGCAGATTCACAATGGTTTGACAGACACTAAAAAGGTATGTATAGCTAGCGGTCACTAAAGTTAGCTGTGTCAGGTCCTGGCTGGGGGCCTCTAAGCATCTCCATGCGCCTGGGGGCCACAGTCAGGACCTGACCACAGAGGTGCCTCTAGGTATCTCTACAGTACTGTTTTCTGTTCTCCCCAAGTAGAGACAGCTGTGTCTTGTTGTCTCTAATTGGGGACCCTATTTAAGTTGTTCTGTTTGCCTTTCAGTTCATTGGTCATTGTTTTGAGTTGGCTGTCTGTTTTGCTTCTCTTCAGTTTGCGGTTGTACTCTCCTATTACTGGTTTTCTGTTCCTTTGCTTGGAGGATAAACATTAAAAGGATGTTCGCTAACCCTGTGCCTCGTGTCCTGCCTCAACTGCACCAGGACAAGCTGGATTTTGGAATGGCTGCTCTCAAAAGAAAACAAAATCCTGGATTAAAGTTTATCTAGACCTCTATAATGAATTTGAAGTGTGAAACCATCTAACATCAAGTTGATAGAAAGTTAACTTATCTTTTAATAATTTTATAGTATAAATTATTTTTTATTTTAAATATTGTATTAGAAGCCACAAAACTATATATTTGTCTCTTCCACTTTTCCTTCTTTGCCTCTGTCTTCATCTCCCTTAATTTCTCACCTCCTATTTCCATTTCTCTTCACCTCACTTCATCTTCCCCATCTCCTTCATCTCTTGCCATCCGTTTCCCTCTTTACTTTATCTCCCTCCATCTCTCTCCATCATTGCCCATCTCTCTAAATCTCTCCTAATCTCTCACCATCTTTTTCCCTCACCCCTAAATCTTCTCATCTTTCTCGATCTCTGGGCTGTGTCTGACTTATTTTCATTTGAATCTTATTCACTGCACAAAAAAAAAACATTCATAGAATACCTGAGCAAATGCAGGCCTATGGTCCCAGGTGGACCAATTCAAATAGCGTTCAATCTGTCTGTGAGAACACAACACAAAAGTTTGGGCTCAAACAATCCCATGTGATCACAGGTCACACATACAAATAACACATTTACACACATCCACCCTACCCCCCACCCACTTCCCATTTTATCATCCTCTCCTCTCTCTCTCACTCGCTTTCCATCTATCCCCATCACTCTATTCTACTGGGGTTGATGACTGACAGCCTAAAACTCTCCATGGTGGAATTGTTGGCAGGCAGAACATTTGCATTTGTTTTTTTTTCTCCACATGTTCAGGAGATTATTGGCTTATCCTCTGAAAGATTAGGAACTGGCATTACCCCTCCACCATATTGACATATCATGTGAAAGACCCCTTCAGTCATTCTTTTTTAATTTGAAAGATGGCTATAACCTGCGCGTGACTCTCCAGGGACTACATAGCAAGACTTGAGAATTGCGAAACACATTATTGGAATTAGAATTACTCCTAAACCATAGCATGAACACCGGCCGAGTGGACCTTCCAAGGGATTATATGAAATATGTAGCCTTGGCTTGTGTCTCGTTCTTTGGTGTGCTCTGAAACGTATCAGACCCACAGACTGCATGCAGCCTACACTATTACTGCAATGAATTTACCGGACAGTTCTAGACAGACAGGGTAGGCCACCCATTACAAACAGCCTATGCGAATGAAATAAGCCTCACAGCTTATTAAATGAATCCTAAGTAAATTATACAAGTTGAATAATTATTCATGCAAAAATACTGAATGTATTTCATAGGTCAAGACGGAGAGTCAGAGAAGCCGGGACATGTCAGGTTAGCAGCTCTTTGAGCATTCCCCCCTGCAGTCAAAGCCTGTCACAATGCATATTTGGGTTAGTTACCTTGAACAGTGATTAAACTCAGGAAACAAACTGAGAATGGAGATCCAAAACAGCCTTTAGTCTAGTGCAGTGCAGCAGTGAGAGGTTGTTTAAATAAATAGGAATAGGCCCGCTTCAAACACGAAAAACTCATCAGTTCAGCAACACATTATAATACTGGCACAATTTAGCTTGGTACATATGGAAATGGATGCCAGGCCTACAGTAAAAATAACGAAATAAATTATCTATAAGAGTCCATAATGTCAAAGTCCAAACCAAAACTCTAACTCTACAAATACAAAACGGAAAATAATTGATTGCATAAGTATTCACCCCCTTTAGTCAATATTTGGTAGAGGCACATTTGGCGGCAATTATAGCCATGTGTCTTTTGGATAAGTTTCTACCAGTTTTGCTCATCTGGACAAGCGGTTTTTGCCCATTCTTTGCAAAAACTCCATCAAAATGGGACTTTTAGAAGATCTAATCTTCTAATCTTTCCACGCAATCTCAATTGGATTTAGGTCCAGACTTTGATTGGGCCACTCCAGCACATTGACCTTTCTGTTCTTCAACCATTCCACTGTGGCTCTGGTTGTGTATTTGGGGTCAATGTGCTTCTAGAAGGTGAATGTTCTTCCAAGACCGAGGTCGCTTGCAGACTTCAGTAGGTTTTCTTTACGGATTTCTCTGATCTTTGCTGCATCCATTTTGGCCTTTATTTTCACTAGCTTAACTGGCCCTGAAACAGGGAGGCATCCCCATATGGGAGAGTGGCGGCACCATGCATCCCCATCCCCGCGATGCATGGTGCCGCCACAACCATGCATTTCATGAAAATGAACACATTTTCATTTCACAATGACACACTTGGACAACCCTTCTACATGTGTGTAGAGAAGGACAAAACCAGCACCCAGTATTTGACACACACACACACACACAAAAACACACACGCACGCACGCCTGGAATCCCACATTTCACCGCAGAACATAGAAGTAAGGAAAAAAACAGAAATATCTTTATTCCTTTATTCCGGTTAGTTTTCCTGTGGTCCTATCTCTTTTTATCTTACACTGCAGAAAGTTAAGAGCAGCACTTGTCTGGTCGATATGGAGGAGAGTTGGCGACCCGCGGGTACATCGCCGCAGTACGGGAGGAGAGGGAGAGAAACTATCGATTGTGTCATGTCCCCGCAGGCCTGGGGCTGTGAGGGCTCTTTGTGAAGCCCAGCTCTCAGCGGAGGACCGGATGGACTGGCAGGCACTACCACATTAAAACAGACAGACAGCAAAGCACCTACATAGGGCTGCATAGGACTGCAGGGGGGAATGCTCAAAGAGCTGCTAACCTGACATGTCCCGGCTTCTCTGACTATCCGTCTCTCTCTCTCTCTCTCTCTCTCTCTCTCCTCACCTTTCTAGTCTCTACACATGCTTGTCCAGAAAACAGTGGCAATACACAGTATATATTCCAAGTATGTAGCGGTCCTGACGGTATCGGATGTTCAATATGCTGGATTTAAGATGGATTACATTTGGCCAGTTTGCAGGAGAAGACAGGTGGATGTGGATAATGTGACGGTATTCATTGTACGTCCAGTCTACCTGTACTTTCCTGATAAGACGCTGTGCACACATTTGTTTTTGCCACACTGTTAGTGTTCCACACTTCTGGATCAGTGTTTGTGCAGTAGTTCAGCTTTGGTTATTGTGTCAACAGCAGAATAAGGACTGCAGCCCAGACGGCCATCTGTGGCGCTCCACCTGATAAACATTACTGCAAAAGCACATAATGCGTTGGCATTGCGCCGGCCTACACAACCCAATTGAAAGTGGTATCCATTGTAGTGATACAAACAATCTACCCATTTCATAGTGTTTCTGGAATTCATCACGTCCTTGTCTATTGATTAGTCCTCTTGTTTCTTTGTAAAAAAGCCAAATTAGCTCACTTGAGAATGTTCTGGTGGAGCAGAGCAGATGCGTTTTGTAGAGAGCCGGCTATGTCCCACAGGGTGGTGTATGTCAGAGTATGGTTTTAGATGGCGACATAAAGCCCCATGTGATTACCCAACTATTACACCGTAACCTTAGCTAATGGTTCTGAAGAGTCCAATCAAATGCTGGCACTTATTACTGTAGGACATTTCAACATCCAAATTGAAACTAAAACAGGACCATGGAACAGACAAGCCTCCAAATACAGAATGCAGACTTGTAACATTACAATGTTCGCCATTTCACTAACAAAAGAGAGGATTATTGCTTATTCAGAAAACAATGTGAACATTTTTGCGACAGCAAAAGAAAAGCTGCCATTGTAATGAAAACATTGGCAGAGAACCCTGCCTAAAAACACCCACAAAATACAGGGCGTTTCGAGGGCCCTACTGAGATTAGGTTTTGAGGCCTCCTCAAAAGCATGAAGAAAACATTGTAGCAGTCCCCGTCTTAGCAGCAGACGGGAGAAAACGTGTGGTTTTAACCGTACACACATTTCCTGCAGTTCTACATGTTTTGCCATCATCCTACAGAAAAATAGTCCTTTTTGAAAGAAATTAACAGCAGTTCGACCAATTTTGCCATGGGGGTGGAGAGATGATATTGCAGCTTTAAAACCAATTTCATGTAATTCTACTCGTTTTGCCATGAAGAGTAAAATGTGTGGTTTTTAAGCTAATTTGCATCAATCGTAATTCATGCAATGTTCATATTTTCTTTGTAGGACTGCCTTACAAGCACTGTCCAAATGCTGCATTTACCCTTGCTTGGTCCATTCTTGAAAATACTGTAGCAACACATGTGCTCTCTTTAATGGAAGAATTGGGACTGATTGCTGATTAAACAACTGTGCGAAGAAGTTTTGTATAGGCGCAGATGAGCTTCACATTCAAGGGAGTAGTTTGTATCAGCGGAGACCAAGTGTTTTACAGTTTTTTTCACAATCGCTGACTCTCTAGTTCTATGAACAGTATACACAGAACTACAGACAGCTTCTACATGTAAGACAATGAGGTAAACTGGGCTGAGAGCTTGCCACCTGAATAGCAAAACCTGAAAATTTTCACTGTTGCAACAATTGTCCGAACTTTCAGAAATGAAAAACAGTAACTTAATGTAGTAAACTTATCCAACTACTGAGCTGACAACCTGTTTCTCTGTAGTTTGTATGAATTTGCATGCACAGGACAGTACAGGAAAATTACAATAACTTGAGATTTGTATTCATATTCTGCAAATTGCATTTTCCTTTTTTAGAATTGTGAGACACATGAAGACCTTGCATGATTTCTGAGGCCCAAGAGCTAGTCATTGTGAACATGGTTGTTTGAAAAAGTAAAACTGTAAGTTTACAAAAATCCAGTCAACAAGAATAATGACAATGGCATTTTTCAAGGTATACATATCATCAGAAAATCTAGCCTGAAAAGTGGGTGAAAATCTTTGGCCGAAGTAAGAATCCTATACCTAAACATTTGTATTTTTCATGTGTTGGTGGATGTTACGCCCCTCCAGTGACTCGGGAGAGGAGGAGAACGCAACAGCCCAAGGCCACACACAACTGGATGAGTGTACTGGGATGAGTGCACTAGCTAAATGAACTGGATTACCACACATGAAATACCGTTACCCAAATGTTGGGGATTTTATTATCCACCACACCATACACAATTATCACAATACACAATCATTAATCACACAATCAATAAACACAATCCAGAATCACAGTCAGGGAGGGAGGGAGGACTGCAGGCAAAGGGGTTAGGAGTAGGGCGGTGCCAGCGGTCTGCCAAATCAAAGAAACATTATAAAAAAGGCCCTGCACTTCCCCACACCTCTACTCCTGCCTGTCACAACCACTTCCCTAGCACACCACTTCCCTAGCACACCACTTCCCTAGCACACCACTTACCTCACTGCTACACAACACTGGGCGGCAGCCACTTGCTTCTAACCTAGTGGTTTTAACAAAACGTTACCTACGGGTGGTATGTAGACCCCAGGGTAGCTACCTAGCCCTACTCCACAGAGGTCAAGGGTACTAGGGTAAGGATCAGGGTTACACAGGTTACGACGCAGGAGTCAAACACAAAAGGATTAATTACTAATCACTATACATTCAAAAATTTCACCTAGTAGTCAAATACAAAGCACAAAATCCCTCTCCCTCCTTACCTAACCAAACACAAACTGAAACATTATACTGTATAGGGTGAAGAGCGGCTCCAGATTGGCCAAGGAGCGTGATGGCCACGCCTGCGTCGTCTGCACCAACTCACCACACCTGGGAAGGAGACAGACTGGAACAAAGGCAAGGAGAGAACGAATAGCCCAGCCCCCAAACAGAGAGAGGACGTAACACGCCCACCCAAAAAGATCAAACCCAGGGTTTGCCATCGAGCTGTAACACAAAAACAATGCCGTATACACAATACATCTCATCAGTACAAAACAAAAAGAATACCTACTGTCTCCCATAAATCACAGGTATTCCAAACACCCTAAACCTGAGACAAGGTGTCAGCAACCATGTTCTTCATTCCTTACAGAGCAAAACCCCCCACAAAATGACCAATAATATTTGTAGATTTTCTGCACACTTCAGCATTCTCCCTAGACACCATTTACGGTCTATCAAAGGGATATTCAACTCTTAGGCCACGAAGTCCGGAGCCTGCTGGTTTTCTGTTCTATCTCATCATTAATGTCACTTACCTGGTGTCTATGGTCTTGACTAGTGGGTTGTAATGAAAAAATGGAATGGAGCTAGGCTCGAAGTCCACAGTTGAATTTGAGGTGGTCTGCAATATCATGCCAAGTACAAAATTCATAGGGGGATTTCAGGAACACATTATGGTTACTGATTCATTAATACCCTTTTATAAGTGTTTTCAATTCCTCTCACCGGTGTGCAGTGGGTATTCAGTAGTGTCACTGTATTTGCTGCTTCTGTGGCCTTTGAAGACAAGCTTTCATTTATGTGCCAGATAATATGGTTTTGACTATAATGTCTAGTTTTATGTGAGAAGTCTGGGGTTTTGTCAATATGGTGGGAGTTTCGAGAAGTCTGTTTACAGTTTTGGGAAAATTGAGTTAGCTGTTGTGAAAAAAATGAATTTTGTTTTACATGATTTATTCAGTGACTTCACCGTCTTAAAAAGCAATTGCTTAGAATTGGCATTGCCTGTGGAAGCAATGACAAATGATTTTTTCACAAAAAAACAATACCGCATTATTTCATAATGGGGAACAAATGGACCCCATTTTCACTAAAATTTTACCAATGCGGTAAAAAACTGTAAACATGTATTCCCTAGCTCGGTAATCATTTATTTCAGTGTGTGATTCAGACCACAATATCCAATGCACTCTTTTATAATCACCCTTCTCGCAAAGACAGGCACCAGTGAAAGGGAAATCTATATCATACCCCAAAAATTAATTGCACAAAGCAAAAAAAACTCAGAATCAATATTGTAGCGCAGTTGTGGACCAAGAGATTAAGCCTGCTCGTTAACGAAGGAGACGTGTGATAATCCCAGATTGCTTTTGTTTGTATTTCGGTGAACTAATTGGATATGTTGAATGAATAGTAGACAGAGACCACAGAAGCCCATCCTGCTAGATTATTAATAGCTCAACACACCACCACTCACAGACACAGGAAGTGTATTAAAATGTGCTTATCTGGTAATTCCGTTTTCTCTCAACCTTATTCTGGAAGGCTCTGTAAACGTTGCATAACTGAGAACTCATTATTTGGCAGACGATACAAATAATGTCTGGCATCACTGTGTTATTCTCAATGCCAATGCATGAAGTCTTGGCCATTTCAACTCATTCTACCCCATTGCAACACAGATTCTGAGGTTCTTTTCCCTTTTAGCTGTACCCTTCATGTCACCACGGAGCCACTCGAGGTCATGGAACAACAACAGTTGAGCGGATTGTGAGGAAACGGCTCTGCTCAACAGTGTATGCCATAATAAAAGCATTGCCTGGTGCTTCTTGAGTGTGCTGAATTACATTAGCCATCTTGTCAGGTTAGAGACAGTCAGTTCAGGCACTGACCTGTTGCAGGAGATGTAATTATCCACTGCACTTCCTCGCAGGAGTCACACGCAATTGATGCTTATTTCCTCAGGAAGGGTTGAAATCTGTATTGATTGTAAACTAGGCCAAGTTGGCCACTAGGCTCTGTGTTGTCCTCCTCTTAGTCAATACAAATTTCATCCAAGCAAATGTCCTTTCAGCCGATTCTCAGAATTGAAGCCCCTCTTGGTAGGAATTTATCGACGCTGACAAAGACACAATAATACAGAACCTTGAAAATAGAGTCATAAACCCTATATGCGGTTTACTCGCATTCGATCTCATTACACTGGTGTCTCACTCACTAAACTGTAAATTAATTCACCTTTCCTGAAGGTAATTAAGCAGATCGACAAAAGCGGATGGTAATGGTCCCTAGAGCGACAGCGTCACCACAGCATCCTCCATTCCCCTTTGGTTCAGAGAACGGGGGGGTGGTTTTCAGAAGCACAGTTCCTGTGTGTTATGCACAGCAGGACGGCTAGGAGGGAGAAATGCACACGGAAAGGCGACACGCTTACATGCTAATCCATCAAACCCGAATGTAATGGAAACCTCTGTTGACAGTCCCAGATCGTCCATCTGCGCGGCACAGCTCCCCATCTCAGCCTCATCTGCGGGGGTACAACAGTGTCAGTCTCTGCAGGCCCGCCTAAAACAGGACTCCCTCCGTTACAGCCATGACTGATAGCGACATAGATATAGTCCCATACGCTGAGAACGAGATAGGCCATATCCATCTACAGTCCAGACGCCGTTAGTGGAGTAAGCAAAGCTGACACATTCGCGCCGGCCCCTTTCGCTCAGCCTCTGCGGGACACGTCCTCTCTGTACTGTAATGGAGTCCACTGAGCCAGAACCGCATAGAAGAACTGGGGTTGGAGGGGTGAGCGTCCCTCTGTCTATGGAATGGATCTCCTCCAAATTGGATCCAAGGGAAAGAGCGAGTGGGGGCGGAATTACAGGAGCAGGAGGTCATTCACTATGATGTGACAGTCAGATGTTCGGTGCCACTGGCTGGGCACGTGATGAGACCCCCGGAGCCACACAACGAGTACCTGTCTGTGAGCCTGGTCTTAGGAGGCATCTGGCACTATCCGTCATGTTGTCAAGCACTATAAAAGCTGATTTTAAAACAGGAGACAAGCTGTGCATTTAAGCTTGTCATATCATTTGCTCACGTATCTCAGCAGTAGTTATTCGGCAGCCATGACACCGAATGCCTTATTCATCAAACATTAGTCTGTACCGCTACCGGGACACAGCAGTAGCTAATATTCATAGTCTCAAAACAGTACAAAAAGACCTTGTTTTAATATTTATCTACTGGTGGTTCTTGCCTTAAATCAATACGTGCTTTCATTTCAACAGAAACCCACTGTAGAGATTAAAGCAGACAGGGGAATATCAGCCCAAAAATGTGAAAATAAAATAAATGAGAGGCACAAAGATAATGAGCAGATGGCAAAGCATTGGTAATGGACCCTAATGACTCCCTTTAGCCACTTCATTTTAGCGCTATTCACTGAATAAAAGACAAACTATTTTCATAGGGGCTTTTGAGAAGTAAGGGGCCTAATTACCCAGAAGCCATGAAAGAACACAAAATGCAGTGTCACACAGTGTTACATTGAACATGTTTAGCTGGCAAAGATATTTAATTACATTTCATTGGCGAGACTTAATACATTGTTACTTGTACAATATACTTGTAATCTCAACTGCCTTATTGTTGTTTGATGGCAGTGTTATGCTGTATGTGTTTCAGGAGGAAGATAAAAGCTTGGATGCTTACTCACTCAGGTCATACAGCTCGTCTCTGGCCTGGAGTGAAGTTCTATTTTTCATTCCCCAAACAAAGATGAAAAACGTGCAATCCTTCCCCTCTCAAGTATCCAGGGTATGAGGGAACCAGGGAACAATCAGGTTGGTTCTTTGTCTCTGGTCTGACAGTGAGAGATTGAAGAGAAGAGAGTGAAAAGATACGAGAAGGACAAAGAGACGTTCACAGGAGGTAAAGTTGTAGCTGCAGGTGATCACCAGTCAGAAGGATCAAACATTACATTGCTGATGTGGAATCATAGAGGTATCCACCCACTCAGGTTGGCTAACCGTGTTAAACAAACTCACCCAGTGTCACCCATTTAAGACCTGAGACAGATGCTGTATGAAATTCAGTGGCCCACTAGAGGATTTCTCATTCTATTTAACACAACGCAACACATGCGCTAATTTAACACTTGTCGTCTGCATTGGATGTTTCGACTTCCTAAGTCCCGAGAGTTGTTTTCCGGTAGTTATGCCTATTCCTCCTGATTTGTAATCTCTCATAGTTTCTCCGTTTGGTGATATAGTCACCCTGTGTCTACCCCCACATTTTGAAATGGCTTGTCCTCCAAGCAAGGTGAGTGCGTGTTGTCGAGTTCACAGATTTTAGCCACAGGCTTAGCTGCTTGTGTTTTTGGTCCCTCGCATTATGGGTGGTATGCCATTCATTCAGTATAGCCCTTACCATTCAATGTAGTTACAGCATGCAACTATTCTCACTAATGTGCCAAGGTTTTGACCATTAAAATGTAACATTAAAAGTGCACCTTCCCTATAAACAAAAACATTAGCATTGAGCCTTGGTGCCTACACTGTAAATGCGGAAGCCAATTTAGAAATAGCGGTTACCTAAGTAATATCAGACCCTCATAAAACTGGATTTTGCCTTGTTTCTCCCGTCCAAGACAAATGTTGAGGGAGAAATTGAGCTAGAACTAAGATGCCAGCAGCTGCATATGAAATGACAGGTGTCAACTATTAGTAAAATGCTTACTTAAGGGCCATTTTCCCCCCAAAAATGTACATAACTAAAAGAAAACAGAAAATGAAATATAGAAGGCATTAACACATTGAATGTGTATGTTGCGTCCCTCTCAAAAAGAAAAACAAGGAATAAATAAAACTTTGTAGTTGTGACTCGGTTATTACAGGACTACCAGTAGTTGGTGTGCAGGGGTTTCGGTTTGATTTTATGGGCCTAGTTGTTGCAGGTGAAAGACATACCATTGATTGCAGTTTGTTTTGTTCTGACCAGTGCTTGACTTGAGCCGGAAAAGGTCCATAACAGTGTTCTGGTACTTCTAATTTTAGGCAAACAATGTTCTGGTTCCTTTTTTAGGTAAGCCTTATGAACTCATACATTTTGATGAACATAGTCTAATTTGGGATTTATCAGTTCCTGCACTTATTTAATCCCAGGTCAAGAGCTGGTCCTGACCCATAGCGAGCATGACAATTATTTTCTGTTTGTTGCTCATATGGTGTGATGAGATCTTTGAAACACTCAGCATTCAGCGTGTGACCAAAACAAGGAAAAGAACATGCTCTGGCCAAAATCAGCCGACAGTAACCAGTAAATAATTCAGCAAGTGAGGATTTTCTCCTCTAGGGGGAGGAGTTTCTGAAGGCATGGGCTGTAAGGCTGTACTTATTGTATACTGTATTTGGGTTGCAATTTTGCAAACACAATATGCAAACAACTTTAAATTCATGATGAAAAAGAAACGGCTGCTTTTCTGCCTGGAGACATTATGAACTACAATCCAAAGGCTCCCCGGGCTGCAGTGGACCCCAGATTTGCCTTACAAAGGCCCGTCAATCATTAGGACCGCATTGCTGGCCCCTCCTCTCCGGTCACCCACTGTTCTAACAGTTCTTCTCTGGCAGGCGGCAGGCAGGCTTTGTGTACATTTTATTTGGTCTCTATATGTTGTCTACCATTAGCAGCGACATAACAGCAAGTATATTTATGGGTATGTGTCAATGCAGTTAATGAATAAAGGAGACTATAATACTTCAGATAGAAATTGCAGCATTGTTTTGAGAAGAATTTGGCCATGTTTATGTGAAATGTTTAGCCTAATGTGGTGGCATGAGCATTTTATACTGACATTGTATCTTTTTTTTTAAGTTTCCCCATTCTAGAAATTTCAAAGAGCAATGTCAACAATCTCAACAAGCGACGTATACAAAATCTGTATTTTGCAATAATCGCTGCCAAATATAGGTACATATACACGTAACCATGTACATATTTCAAACACACAGAAAAACACTGAAACGGTTGAAGTCATGTCTGATGTAGATGAGTTGTTAAGTTCTTCTGGCAAACAGAAAAAACACATAAAAAGACTTGAGTCCGGCCGTTAGGTCTTCTTAAGCAGACAGAAAACATAAAATGGATGCCGACAACAATCTAGGGCATCCAGATTTTCGGCCTCTGCCCTTGGAGGGTGCTTCTTCTGATTATGTTCTCCTCAGTTGACAGAGGCTTTTTCCCTCGCTGGGTCAGATGTTGTGGGAGGCAAGTCATTGTTCTCTTGGTTTCAAGTGCTGCTGACAGGCACTTCAACGCTTGGTTGTGACTCCCATGTGTTCCTTCCTTGAAACACTATCCCTTCAGGATGTGTCTACTTATTGCCAGGGCATGATGGATCTTCAACCAGCCACTGGTTGAGGTTTTAGGGTAAATCAAGTGCATCATAAATGAATCTGACATTGAACCTCATTCTACTTGCCTCCTAGGAAAAAGAGGTCCTACAAGTTGATTGGTTGTCTCTCATTTTCACACCTTACCCACTGACCATCCTTGGCTTGTTTTAGTGGCTGCATCCTACTGTATACTGTGATGGAAGCCCCTCATGGGCCAATTTTGGGGTGGCTACATACTGCATCACTATCTTCTTAGGTAAGCTTTGTGCTAACCTTTTCTTTTTTCCTGTCTCTCCCTCCCATGTCATACAGGCAGCTTTCAGCACAGCCCAACCCCCTATCAGTCAGTTATGCAGGCAGCATACTTTTCTCTTGCTGTTTGCATTCTTTAAGCATGCTATCAAGGCATACACCCAACAGAGTGTAAAACTATATGAAACTGAGATCCGTGTTTCCTCTTAACATGAACCAACATGTGTTTTCATGCGTATGTCTTGCTTTCTAAACAAAAAAGGTTGGTTAGTTGACTTTGGTATTAAAACGTTTTGAGTAGCTAGCTTGATAATGTTAGAGAAAATCCATGTAACTATTAGCCTACTAATGCTCTGAACTAGGGCAAAGCAGACATTACCTACACAATGCTACTTGTTACCAGTGGAGGTGTAAATCAGTGAGTTGTATTTGTGAAGGTATGTTCTGATAGCCTGTTCTAAAGTTTTAGTCTAAATACATACATATATTTAGACTAAAACTATATAACTAGATTACATATATTACTATATACTACATATATATTTTACCAATGTTCCTGCATGGCGCTTGCAATGCCAGGGTTATGGGTTTGATTCCCCATGGGGATCCAGTATGACAATGTACTCACTATTGAAAGTCACTGCTAGATTACTTGTTTTTCTGTAATAATTCAGACTCCTGTTTTCTTTTTCATTGGTTGTAATGCCCAACCACCAATCATAGATTTGGAATAAAGCATTGAGAATTGTCCCCTGTGTGACACTGCAGAATTATTTCTGAGTGCAACAATCACATGCACCAGTGACAATGTTAGCTCTATGCGCAAAATACATTTTTATTCCTCCATATTAACACACACATCATTCTAAATATTTTACAATTTCAAATAGCAATCCTTTTCAACATAAAATTACAGAATAGTTGCAAAAAAAAATCCTATTTCCTTCTTTAAAAATGAACGTTCCCTTGCCTGACAAGGACTGTGCCAATTAACATGCATTCCTAAAAATGTTAAACAGCTAAAATATTAAATGTTCAAAAATCTGACTTGAGAACAAAGGTGAGACACTGTACACTACTACCTCTTTACATTCATGAAGAGCTCCTTGAATCAGTCTACCCAAGACTTAACCACTCACAGTGATAAGAGACAAAGACGTGAATGAAAAAGGGGGAACTATTGGGATCTGCTCTGCATTCTAATGGCACAGCACCGACAGTGGAGCCGTATGTCTGGCGCTGACTGCGTTTCTCACCTAGTGATCCATCCATTGATCTTAAGCTTTACTGGAGCTGTGGACGGTACTGCAGCTGGAGCAAGGGGCTGCCACGCCTAGTACACGGACCCCCAAGACATGCCCTCCTTCATCTGTATCCTGATCCTATAACTACAGTAATATTTCTGTCAACAGGAGTTTAACAGGGTGCTGTTGGTGGCTGGCTAGAAGAGGTGCTGGAGGATTTTTACCACGCCTCATCTGTAATGAGACCGGGGACTGGGACTGAGAGAGGGGTAGCCCACTGAGCCGGGGAGGGCTGGTGGGCAAGCACCCTTTGATGGCTGCTGATGAGTGGGGAGCGTCTCCTACCACTGAGGTGAGAGCTGGCAGGACCTGGATGTATCCAGATGGGACCACATCTGGCTCTTCCTCCCATCCGTTCTCTGACCCTCTCCACTGGGCACAAGAGGGCAGAGCAGCCATGGGAAGCCCGGTTGTAATTCAGCCCAAATGAGGACAATGGGTGTCTAGCAGATTAAAGGTGCGGAGTGATTTTCAGACATCTCCGAAAGATCCGAGGCTAACATTTTTTGACTCCATGGTTAGGTTTTGGGGGAATGGATGATATACAGAAAAAAGTGATGGATGAGAATAGCAGAATATACATTTTGAATATCAATAAAAATCTAGGTTTGTTGTGGTTTACTAACTGTAGCACTGGAGACAACAATCCCACTAATATTACTATATTATTTCTTTGCTATAAATACGTCAGACCTACTCCTTGTCAAGCAGCAGGAAGGAGCTTATGTGTTGGGGGAGAGAAGTAAGAATACTTGTGGATTTCCACAACCATTTAGCAGACAGCAAGCAATTATCTGGGTCTGATTGGAGCGTTAAAAAATTCCTGTTTTGGTTTGCCCTCACCTGATTTGTAAACATGTCCTCAAATCTCTCACCCGTTTTACCTCTGATAGCAATCACAAAACAATAGATGTTTCTGACTGTTCCTCAGAATGAGTTTTCTTCATTTCTAAATAACAAAATGCCCCTGGACAATCCCATTGGACATAAATTGGTGGACAAAAAGCAATTATTGATATGAATATTATCATACTTGGCAAAGTAATTGAAACCTCATTCCACTGCTACATTGTTCGCATGCTTCATTTATGGGTAACACAGATTAATGTGCGAATCAGAGCTTTGAAATTGCCTGGGCAGAAGGTAAAAGCTCATTTAATGGACACAATGAACAGTATGACACTAGGTAAGAGGTGACTGCTATCTTGTTAATAAGGATTGTGCTTTCCAGCTCAGTGCTTGGTAATTGTCCGGATTAAGGTGAAGGTTCTTTTTCCCAGCTCTTCTTTCCACTCAGTAAAGAGAGAGGCCCTAAAATTAGGTTTTGCCTACAGTTAAGTACATAATGATTGATGACCATTTACAATCTCTATGGTAATGGTGACTATAATTGTAGTGCAGTAATAGCCTATGCCGTGTGGACCTCATATGAGTGTGTACATCATACTGCATGTGACCTGAGTGAAACGAAGCAAAGTTATGAACGAAGTCTATTCAAATTTAATCTGACTCCCATGGATTAAGGAACTATTCTGAATATGCTTGCAGGCAGTATACATAAATGAATTGACTGCAAGAATAGGTCTGATCATTGAATCGTAAATGGGTGACCACGTCTAAAACGTCTAAATGCGGGACAACAGGATGGTTTGGCGGCACACTATTTTACTTTTACCTACAGTTTAGAGCCCCAGATTTTGCACAGATTGAGCAATATATTGTGCCGCAAAAATGAGGGACCTGTTGAATGAAACTGAATGATTTCTGAGTTGAATCATAAACTCCGCTCTCTCCATTGAGTCAACTAATAACATTTATTTCAACCTTCAGGGCAGATCTGCCTGCTAGACTATGCAATGTTTGAGTAAGTAAAACTCCTAACTGCTCGCAACTCCACTGAGTAAAATGTACTTACTAATATTCGGTTGTGTGATTGTCCCATCTTAAGTTAACTGCTCTTACTGTTCAGCTGGATAAGCGTGTCTGCTAAATAACTCAAATAAAAAAGCACAGTGAGAGTGATTTCAGGACGTCGAAAATTAAACGCGAATGGATGACAAAAAAGGTCCTGGTTGGCTTCCAGAGTATTACATGCTTTAATGATCCGACCTACTGCTAATTCAAAATAAACTCTTTCCTCTATCTTTAACCACTTTCCTGTCCAATAAAGCATAGAAATCCTTGAAAAATGTAGCTTTAAAAAACTCCTTTCATGTAAATCTCTGTTTACCACTAATTTCTCATAATGTGTCTTTCAAAAATTGGTTAGAAGTAAAAAATGTAATATTTTTCAACAGCTTAGTGCTTCAGTGTCCAGTCAGACCATATTTGGCTAAACTTCCAGATGAGGAACTTAACTATTACCTCTGTGTTGTTGACACTGAACAGGCCTCTGTCTTGACCTGGAGATAAAAACTGCTTAAATGATAAAATGGTTGAGTTATGGTTTCTCACAAAGATTCACCTGCAGGATGACCATGCATGCTATTACAAACAGAAATGTAAATCAATATGGATAGATATGAATAGTGTCATGTGTCATGTTTCATGGGCTGAAATAAAAATAAAGATGTTCCATATGCTCAAAAAGCTTACGTGACATCAGTATATTATGTGACATCAGTATATTAGCACCTACTGAATTTAAATCAACTGCAACTCAGTAACATCTTCGAAATTCTACACAGTTTAAATGAGTTCAGAGTAGAAAATGTATGCATTCACTACTCCTGTAAGTCGCTCTGGAGCGGAGCGTTCGCTAAATGAAATGAATATGTAGAAATATTGGACCATAAATTAAGAATTATTAAGGGAGGCACATTAATATATATTTTGGTATGACAAATGATTGTTGTCAATTCCTATATGTACTGTAAATTGATATTGGTAATCATCATCTCTATGTCTAAGCCTTTATTACATTAAATGGCACTAAACTTTTAAAATGACATATGACCACTTTAGCCACCCAACACTGTGCCTTCGTAATAAAAGATAAAGCACAATCACAAATCACTGTGGTCTTTCCACTGTGGTAAACTGGCCCTCGCAGCACACACAACACCAAACTCACTGGTGCAAGCTTATCTACAAGTTCCTCTTATGGAAAATCTCTTTACCTCAGCTCACTCCTCAATATCAGCCTAACTAACAGAACGCTTCACTCTGGTAGATGCCTCACCCTGGTCATACCTAAAGCCAACACCTCCTTTGTATGTCATTTCTTTTCTCTGCTGCCAGTGACTTAATGAAAAATTAATAATGATAAATTGCAAAAGATTATCAAACTTGACACTTTCATCATCCCTTATTCATACAAAATCAAACTGATTAAGCTGCTGTCTGATCTCTTCACCTGCTAAGCATCGTATCGAACTGTACTTATGTCACCTCCTACAGTGAACAACCTTGGACCTTATTCCGTTTGCATTTATAAGAATCACCTCACTTGATGAGGTGACTCATTGACATCTTGCTTACTCCATTGTACATAATGTTTGTGATTGTCATTGTTTTGATCATATATATGTGTAACTGAATGTTTGTCTTGTTATGCCTTTGGCCAGGTTGTCATTCTAAATGAGAATTGGTTCTCAACTACCTTACCTCAGTAAGTAAAGGTGAAATAAATAAACAATGAAAACTAGGGAGTATATCATGGACTTCAGGAGAAGCAAGACAGAAGACGCAAGGATTTATTGAAAAGAGGGTCAAAAGTTATCTCTGCATGCACAAGAACCTGAAAACTCTATTCACACAACAACACTGTGAAGAATATACAACCTCAGGCAGCCTAAATTTGGCATGTCTCAGGAGCAACACTAACACGTACATATACACAAGTGACAGTGTACTCTCAGGCTGAATCACCGCTAGGTGCAGCTACTGCGCTTCTAGCGACCATATGGCTCTTCCCAGAGTGGTGAGGTCGCTTAAATCCACGATCCATCAGAATGCCAAACCACTGCCTATATTGTCAATTTGTTTGTATGACATTTTCATGTTTTACTTGGTTACATTATTTAACCAACTGTATTGTTTAAGAACCGAAACACAAGTATTTCGCTACACTTGCGACGACATCTGCTACAGTATAATGTGAGACAAAATATGGCAACTTTGAAACTTCTCCACACCTCAATTTACGAAATGGATTCGTTGCTGTGTGTCTCTCTGGGTTAAAGCATTCTACACTGTCGACAGTAGAGTTTCTAAAATCAGCTCATAACTATTTATGCATTTATTTTTTTCAAGAGCCGTCATGGCAATTATTGCTGGCACTTGAAATTGCCTGTGGATTTTGGAGTAAATCATGATTGACATGGGAAGTGCTTGTGGAGCTAACTAAGTCTGACTGCCTTCTACTGTAATTGTAGAGGGCAATAGATGAATGTGCATGTACATCTGTCAGGAAAACACATCTCCATCAGATCCTTATGACTAGGTCATGTCAGGAAGATCTACTGACAACTTATTTTCACCCACATCAGACAGAAAGAGCCCTCAATCACAACCCTGTCCCGAATCACAACCCTGTCCCTGAATCACAACCCTGGCCCGATTCACAACTCTGGCCCTGAATCACAACTCTGGCCCTGAATCACAAACCTGGGCTGAATCACAACCCTGGGCTGAATCACCACCCTGGGCTGAATCACAACCCTGTCCCTGAATTACAACCCTGGCCCGAATCACAACCCTGGCCCGAATCACCACCCTGGGCTGAATCACAACTCTGGCCCGAATCACCACCCTGGGCTGAATCACAACCCTGGCCCTGAATCACAACCCTGGCCCTGAATCACAACCCTGTCCCTGAATCACAACCCTGGCCCCGAATCACAACCCTGGCCCCGAATCACAACCCTGGCCCCGAATCACAACCCTGGCCCTGAATCACAACCCTGGCCCTGAATCACAACCCCGGTGGAGGCTCAGAAACACATTGACAAAGATCAGTGCATTTGGTTGACAGGTCTTTCTCTTTTCTTGATAGTGTCACAGTCTTCACACCAGACGAGAACAGTTTTGCTCTCAATCATTATGCGTCTGTTCGCGCAACCAAACTCAAGTCTTTATCTTTGCGACACTCTTTGAAATGTAATCTGAGCCAAGTTGAAATAATGAGGGATCTTATGCTTCTCCACGGACCTGGGACGGAGTGAGGTAGCATCATGATGCTCAGTGTGCGTGAAGTCTCTTTTGGAAAAGCTGAGCCACCTGTTTTAGGGTCCTCTACAATGGTTGTTCAGTGAGGCTCAATGTCAACCACTTTAAGTCTTAGTGATCCTCCTACACCTGCTCATCCCTCTTCATGAGGCCCAGGGACCGAGTACATAATCCGCTAAACAAAATGAGGTGGGCCACCACCTCTGCATCCCATTTCCACCCCCCGGCTCCCCCAAACTCAGACACGCTTCATTTCAGATCTGTGATGACAGTGATGAGAGACAACCCTCCCCCATCTTTGCCAGTAGAGGATGAGGCGTACACTCCAACATGGTTACCCCTCACATTTCACTAGCAGTCTGTACAGATTGTTAGGAAGCCAACAACTGACATAATTTGTTGTTTTACTTTTTCACGTGAAACACTCTGGGACAAAATGCGTAGTGTTACTAACTCTCAGCCACGACACAATTTCATGTGACATTATTGAGTTTTTGTTCTTGGTAGTCATTTTTTTCATTACTAAACTGCTGTGGATCTGGATTAAGTTGAATTAAAAATAAGATATGAATACCCCTTTGTCTTTTTGTTTCATCCACATCCACACACACACACACACATGCGCACACATGCGCACACACACACTATACACAATCACACACACACACACATGCAAGTATTTTATTAAAGGAGATTAGTTGTCTACTCTGAAGAAGTCCTTACATGCCCCTTCTACTCTTGGCATTTAAACATTGATGCAATATTAATGTTTCTTTTCATTACACTTAATTTTAAAGAATCAATTTTGTGTCTGGAGAAAGCTTTCTTCATTTGCATTTTAATTATACAATTTTGATTGGCGGAGGTTGATTGCTTCCATTTTCTAGAAGCAGGTTAATTGTATGAGCTCTCCGCTGCCTCATTGTGAACCTGTGTCATTACTAAATAGAATATAAGTATATACCATCTAAAGGCCTTCCCAGAGTATACTTCAGATTCAGACCTTGATGATTATGACATGTCACAGTGTGACCGCATTTAAATATTGATTTCAACCTGGTCAGATTATGAAATAGATATAGAAAAGTCCATACCAACTACTAGAAACATTCCTACTGGCTCATGCAGGGTTGCCAAATGTCAGTTCCCAAGGGAATCTTCAGTAAGGCTTTGAGGTGCTGTTTGTTTATATCCCAGCAAGCCTGCAAGGTATACTAATGGTCCTACCAGAGCCTACTGTCCCGTTGGTCCTGTACGAGCCTCTCATCCTATTGGCCAGTCACCGGTATCCTGTAACAACGACCACACTACAAGATAAATTCATAACTATTCAGACACTGGGTGGACAACTATTCACAGTGTGGACATTTTGTCTGGGACAAGAAAAACACTGGCAAAATCATACAGTCTTGGGGGCCCTTTCAAGGGACATGCTTTGGGAATTTTGGAGGATCTTAGGATTTTGTATTAGTCTTCTGAACATTACTCTTGTGAATCAGGGATTCATTTGCCGCAACTAGTGGGGTTTAGAGGAAACTGCTTGAAGAGAGGGTGGTCTGAGATGCTGTTATGTTGGTTTATGGTTGTGTTCTCTGCTCTCCTCAGAGGTTCAATCAATCACTCTTATTTTATAAAGCCCTTTTTACATCAGCAGTTGTCACACAGTGCTTATACAGATACTCAGCCTGAAACCCCAAAGAGCAATCAACAGGAAGAAATTGATGGACGATGTCTGGGACAAACTCTCATGTAAGGTCAGAACCTAGAAGCCTAGAGTGGAGCCAGACTCAAGAGGGACATGACATTTTTGCCCACAAAGATGACTCCCAAAGTTGACTTCAGGAAGTCAAATATCCAATGGCCCAGGTCTGGGTGTGGTTTCCGGTTTCCCAGTTTCCTTACGAGCTTTGAGTGTGCAATGATGCTGAAAGCCTAGTTCTTAAACATCCATAATTGAAATGATTATGAACTTATGGATGTTTTAATAACTGCCCTTTTTGGGCCCTCATATTGGTTATGGCAAACAAATCATACAAAACAAATGTGTGCCCCTCCATTGAATTTCAAAGCCCTGACGTGAATCTTGAGACCCCCTTTGGTGGTCAAAAAAGCTTTTTCACTGGACAAATGGGGCATTGCGCAGGGGCATTTAAATATTTTTAAAGCACACTGTTAGTCCTACACTACATGCATTTCAGTAAAACAACATTTGAAGATTCTGCAATTACTTTTGGAAGATAAGGACAAAGGCTCCTCGGGGCAGTGATTAAACAATAAATTGCTGGTTCTGATAAAAATGATGCACCTGCTCACCAAGAATGGCTTTTCCCCACTGAATTACGCACATCTCTCAGCCCATGAAAGAAATCCTAACAGACACAATGTGTCACTCAATGATTGCTTGAAAACAGCAAGCCTCAAAAGGCCTGTGCAAATAACCTTTTTTTGGACTTTCATTTGGGTGATGAGCAGTTTTTAAAAGGATTGTCAGAACAAATCTACATGCTAAATAGGATTTTTTTTTACTTATATACCCGTAGTCACACCAAAATGAATTAATTTTCTATCCCTTATTATACAATTGTTTGTGTTATAATACAGTCAATAACAACATTTATTTATAATATAATTGTATTATTATCATGTGGTTCAGTATTTTATCTCATTATTCAGCTGTTACATGCAAGAAATCCTTGTTGACCTATTATACATTTTGACGACTGTTGCTATTTAGAAACAGAAGCCTGTGTTTCATTCAGATGTACATTGCAGTCACATTTGTTTCTGTCAAGGCCTGTCCTTTCATTGATAGATCACATTTTAGTTGAAGGAGCGCATGGGTGCTGAAATAGCAATATCTCTCCATCGTACTCTGGGGTTAGGATTAAAACTGCTGATCCTATCTTTCTGATGTCTAGACAGGTGACAAGCGGGGCCCAGATTGAACAGCCACTTCTTCGTCTAGTGCCAGAAGCAGAGTGGATGACATAGACTATTCAAGAGAAAGACGGTGTAGACTGTGCAGTTTGGCCTGCGATAGCATTTCAAGTCAGTATTCCCTGAGGCACAAACAGACACACATGCACGTGCACTCACACACACAAACACACACACACCTATGCATAGACAAACTCACTATGTCAAGGTCACTGACCTTATTGTTTCTAGAGCAGGTCTTCAGCTGTTACATTCTGTCATTTGAGCCAGCTGTGACTTCTGTCATTCATTTCCCGTTCTTTTAGTAAGACTGATCGCTTGTATGTATATTTCAGGTTCTTCCCTATCTCCGCTCTACCATGGGAAGGAAGAGAAGCCTGAAGAAAGGAACATTATAGTTATAACAGATAAATGGTTTCCTACTACTCTTTGTCAAATCCAGACAATGTCTTTTTCCATATAGAATCCGAATAAGCTCTGAGCAGACACTTGTACTGCTGTATTTATGTACAAACACCCTCCTGACAGTTCAGGAAATGAGGGAATCTCAAAGTGGTCTAAGGCACTATTTCAAAGCACCAATCTGACCACCAAAGGTTGGGCTTGACTGTGCTGTTAGTGGCAGCAAAACCCCATGGGCTTGGCAACATGGCCAGCAATGGCCAGAAGGGGAAAAGCAACATCAGCAGGGATTTCCTGGTGTCAATGCGCTCTAGACTCTCCAGTCGGGGGTTTGTGTGTCTGCGATGCTAACTGAGGTTGACAGGTTAGTTAGCGTGGCCTCACCTGCATCGACCGTCGTTGCTTGGTCGTTGACTGAGCCGTGTGGTAAAATGCCGGATAGCTTGGTGAGGAGGCGTAGGAGGAGGCCTAGGAGGAGGCTTGCAGCGATATTCAACTCACCTGAATCCTTGGGGAGTTATTTTGATAAGACCGGGCCTTAGATACAAGAGAGAAAATAGGGGATGAAAAGAGGTGAAATACGTCGAAATTAAATTTCCTCCAGACGATAGGGAGAAAAGCCGTAGAGGCACCAGTGAAAAACAGAGTTGTGACGGTGGGGGATGTATTCAGGTGATCGGTCAACCATACTGCGGTGCCGGCGGAGGGCCAGCATGCAGGGCAGATTGTGTCTGAGTCCCACTGAGGGATCGGCCACCAGCGGAGAAAGGCTGAGAGGGGCTGTCACCGAGGCTGACAACGGGGGACCGCCGGGAGGTCTGGCCTGCCTGCCCCGGGCCCTCATTACCGACCGCAGCTCATTAGATATGTATGCGGAGAGGAACACGATTGATTCAGCTCAACACTGGGAGAGACAGACTTGTTTTCTTGGATTCTGCATATCCCAGTCAGATTTAGAACCATGGACAGCGCCAGTGTGTTCCGCACTAGAAGAAACAACACAACAGTTCAAGCCATGCCTCGCTTAACCGGGAATTGTTTTTCGAACCTACCGTACACCTACAGCAATCTCTGCATCTCATATATGTTTGCTTTGCGTATAAAAGTTTTCAGTTTTCAAAATGGTGATTTTTCTTAAGCTGCAACCCTCACCTGGAAAGATATCTGCTGTTTTTTCATGGCATTAATAACCTGAATGGTGACCTTTTTAAATGCTCCTCTCGTCTCTGCAATGGATCAATGAAGCACAGGAGAATCTGTCATAATATGTTATTCTAAAAAGAACCAGGAGCACCTCTTAATTCCAAGTCACTCTGGAATACTCAGGATATTTGTTCTTGCTCTGCAATTGCCTTAAATGACTTATTTCTCAAGTTAATCTTGTTCTTCAACCGAAGTTCATACCCTGAAGTTTATATTCTGTCTGGGCAAGAGAACGCAGTCAACAGGGTAGATTTGTCACCATAATTCACAAGTTAGAGGATAAATAAATAATGAACACTGCATATTTCATAAAACAAGTGGTAATCAATCATGAATGAGTTGAGGTACAGACTGCCGTCTGAGTCAATTACCCCCTTTAAAAGAAGATATCAAGTCCTGCATTTCCACTTCAAAGGGATGAGAAGGAGCACATGGCAGCTTGCTGAGCCTCCAATGACTGTGACACTGCAGTCAGTACATGAAAGAAAATCCACAAAATCCCAGCTCATCTCAATAACTTTTCCAGCTACACCAAACACTGATGTCGGTCCATAGAAAAGCATTTCCTATATTAATAACATTGAACAGCCGTTTGCGAAAAGTGTCTGGACAATAAATATAGCCTAGCATGAAGTGTAGATATATTACTAGCTATCCCATTAACAATGTATCCCATTACATATAAACCTCATCTCATAAACAAGAGGTCGTCGTTACTATCACAGGCTAAACAAGCTAATTGAAATCGTGTTGCTTGATTTGACTTTATGAAGTGATGATGTGGTAATGAGGGGATGTTTATCTTTACAAGGTTAAATTAAGCTCCTCTAGAACGGTGTGGAATCATTAAGTCGAAGTTCAGGGCGGTGGGCATTAAGAGAATGAGGCTGGTTGAATTGGAGACATTCCCCTAAGGCCCTCCTCCTTCTCATCCTTCATTGAACATCCACACGCACAGACACACACACACACACACACACACACGTACATACGTACACACCCTCCTCCCACTGCCTGACCAGTGCTGCATGAAGGAAAAACAGTCATTTATCAAAAAAGCAAGGGCAGCATTGTGCATCCTTGCCTCCCGTAGACCTTTCAAAGCAACCTCCCCAATTAACTTTAATGGCCAATAATATCATTTTATGCTTTTTCCTGATTCTCCCACCTCCAGCTCTACCTCTGTATCCATGTGCCCTGTTCAGAACACCCCGTTCTTCTCCTCTCCCCTTTCCTTCAATGTGTCTCCAGACCTCCAGTGTCAAGGATTTAAACGGATTGCTCAACCAGCCGGTTAACCTTCCCATCCTATAAAAAAGTATAATTGGTTTACTATAGAAAGCGGCATTTTCCATGCCGGGGATAATCCCTGATCTTGATTAATGCTTCTCTAATCAATGTGTGTCTGGGAGACCCGCCTCTTCAGTCACGT
The DNA here is from genome assembly GCA_016801175.1 of Esox masquinongy. NCBI lineage: Eukaryota > Metazoa > Chordata > Actinopteri > Esociformes > Esocidae > Esox > Esox masquinongy. The sequence continues at coordinate 35,543 of JACXGI010001169.1, forward strand.
CCTGTAAAAGGGGAACAGCTGGCCTTTCCAAAGGTCACAACGAGGGTGGTGGGGGGCCTGGGGTCAGTGAGGGTGATGAATCAAGCCGGGGGGGTGTCAAACCGCTTATACACATTGACAAAAGCCTGGTGCTGTTTTCCAGAAGTAACTAAGAGTGTGAAAGGATCAAAAGCCCGACGCCGCAAAGTGTGTGCATGCGTGTGTCTTTCCACGTACGCGCTCTCGTGCGGTGTAACCATGCGACAGACAAAGAAATAGTCCAAAAAATAGCTTTGAATTGAAACTCACCGACACAATGTAAATTAAACTGCGAAAGAAAATGTGAGGGGTTTCATACGGTGACATCACAGAGAAAGATCCCCAGGTGTACTGCTCTTGTTGATGCTCTCCACAAAAAGGAGGGGTTATCAAGCTCTCAGCCGGCAGTGTTTTGGAGTATTGTATTGCGTTCACGACAGGTTTGAATGAGACTCGGTGCAGGCCAACAGCCCGCTGGGATGTATGAATATCAATGTCACCACTGAAGGAGCTGGGTGAGAGATTGGGAAATGTCAATTTATCATGACCTTCGGATGAGACCAGCACTATAGACCAACACAACTGCTCTCCTCCACTTTGCTTTGTAGACCGACGCAATACATTTTTCATGAATGTAATGTCAGCTATGGAAAAGGTCCGGGGAGAATAAAGAACAGTATCCGCTCCAAAATCTATAATCAATGTATGACGCCTCCGACAGCCAACAACATTTAACCCGGTTAAAAGAGATGTCACTTTTGAGCTGCCAAATAATACATAATTGGTACCTGACTTGAAGTATGTGTCAGCATTGAAAGTGGACCACAAAATAAAGATAAATATATATGTTTTACTTGTCTCCAACAGTGAAGAACGGTGTGTGAAGCACAAGCATCAGTTCTACGGGCACTGACTGGAAATCATTAACATAATTTTGTGGAGCATTCAACAGTTTTCTCTTACTTCGTTATAATTTTTTATATTTTTTTTTTTTAACTTACATCCATTTGTTTTTCACTTAAACATCATTGGTGATATGATTTCATTAAATTGGTCTTGATTTTAGCCTTTACATAAACAAAAGCTGCATTTCATTGTGGGCGTGCAGACTTACATATATCCACCATAAATTGGAGACGCTACATTTATCTGAGAGCAGCGCTGATCTGCCCACAAAGGACCTGCAACTACTGATATCATGTACGCAGACAGTGGCAAATTAACTCACTCCACATTTATTGTAATCTATTTGCAACTACCAGTGTTCCAGCCCTCCTCTCAATCCCTCTCAACTTCAGGGTGTCATGCCTGATAGGGCAGTGATTTAAACTTCTAGTCAACGGCCACCATCTGTCTTCATCCCCTTTAATAACAGCTCAGTGCTTACGCTGGTATATTTAGAAGAATGGGAGAGCAGGCAGCAGGCACTTCCTGTTTTGGACTAGGCAGGGGACATGCAGGCACAGCTCCTCTGCAAGTTAGTATGCACACACATGCCTCAACACAGTCTCACTGCAACAACACTGCAGTCAGAGTGTGAAAGAGAGCGAGAGAGAGAGGGGTAGATAGGGAGAGAGAGAGAGGTAGATAGGGAGAGAGAGAGAGAGAGGTAGATAGGGAGAGAGAGAGAGAGAGAGAGAGAGAGAGTGGCCTGCATTGAAATATTCCAACAAAGCTTTTGTTTGAGGTCAGTAGTCTGGACCTTAACACACACACACACACAGGGAAAAGCAATTGATTTGTAATGGATCTGCCGTACGGCAGAAGAGTGGCGAGAGAAGCCCTTCATTGTGTTGTTTTATTATTAATGCTGCCGAGCCAATGGGCTGTGGAATATGTATCGAGTGACCTGCCCTTTCCTCTTCGTATGCTAATCGCCATTGACATTTCCCGCACACAGCGCCGCGGCCCTGCACACGGAGGGACCCTCTGCAGCGAACCAGAAAACCAGCCTACATTAACGATTGGACAGTCCTCACAGGCTGCACTAACCCACCTACCGTCGCCGCCAAGACAAAGCTGTTGTCTTTCGCCTGTTTTAACTTAAGTGGGCTTTTCCGAAAGATGAACAATGTGCCATATCGGTGTTTGTGGATTGTTTTGGACCAGGTGGTGTTCCCAGTTCGGTGCTCCAGCGTGTGTGGCTCTCCCGTGTCCACCTGTCCATCACAGCCCGTCTCTTTCCAGTCCTCCACTCAACTCTCCAGCCCTCCGGCCGTTAAGCTGCATGACCATTCGCCCAGGTTAGGATCCATCTGACCTTCACATCACTCCAGCGCCTTTATTTATCCACTGTAATTGTGTCCAACGAAATGACTACTTTCAAAATTGGCTGAAATGCAAACCAACCTAGAAAAGAACCTGTGATAATGACAACAAAATCACAGTTTTGACAATTCCACTAAATGGACAGACGCCGCTACGAAAAGAGTCCCTGCTGAAAATAATCAGGACTGCCGCGGCCGTGCCTGGCGATGACGCTGGTACACGGTGACGGGCGGGACAGGACTGAAGGAACTGAGTCCACACCATGTGGTATGACAGCCTGGGAAAGTCTGCTGGTGTCAGTGCTGTTGTCCGGGAGTGGCCGAGTCCCACGGCGGAGACACTGGGAGTTCGTCTTCCCACTGCCTGGCATCCCTCCTCCAGATGCCTCCTTCTGTTCCAGCAGGAGGCCTGTATCCTCTATGGGAGGGAGCAGCAGGAGACAGCCTGAGAGGAAGGTGGGGAGCTGCGATTCCATGGTTCGGGGAGCTTCTCAGTTTCTCTTCCTCTTTCTCTGGGTTGGCCCCAGGAAACAGGAGACAAATTTGAATGGGTCCAAATGTATCTAGAGGTTATAGGCTAATGAGTGCAAGCATGTGAGAATAAATCAGCATGTAATGGTCAAGTAAGATGGTATTGGTTTATCAAATTTCAGTAACAGTGTTTAAATGAACCTACAGTGTTAATGTGTACATGGCTGAAACTATTCTTTCCTTCCTGACCTACCTTGTAACAACATTTTGAACCATGATCAGCGTAGAAGGGATCAATGGGTGGATGGAGATGGAATAACAGCAAAGCTAATTGGATTCCACAAATCCAATACAAGCCAATTAACCTTACAATGAAACAATTAAAAGTGAACGGAACAGTTCGATATTACAACACTTAGCCCTCAGAACAAGTTCCTCATGGAATTCATGGACTGCACCTTCTGTCACAAAAATGTTTTGGAACATTTGTTTTAGGACTGATGTGTTCTCCTACTTTTTAATGCATTGGCAATTGGCGTTGATGAAAAGTTGGATTGGAAACACATTGACATTTAAAATATGCACCAAATGTATTTTAGATACAGCATTATCAAAGATTTGTATAACTTTCCTAAGATTGACCAGATGCAGTTGTTTCCAACAGGAGGCTAGTGAAGCCAAGTTTGCAAAACATATGAAAGTTGGCAGACCGTAGAATGAGCTAGAGAGGTCCTATTGGCACATTTCATCATGTGTTATAATGTATCTAGTGGGAAACATGTGGGTGCATTTATTCTTTTTGCCCTGCACTCCTAAAAACACATAGTGTCTACCAGATGACTAGCACAAACAATGTATTAATGACCTGTAAAAAAACAAGAAAATCTTAATACTAACTTTATCACATAAAATGCCTGAAGTTTGAATCAGAAGCACAAAAACAGGTCATTCCTCTATCCAAACGATCATATACAAATGGAGAAAATGCTAGACCACTGGCAATCTACATAGGACAGGTCATCCCATCAAATTCAGCTGTCAGAAAAAAACTGCACAAACTTGACTTACAAGGGAGGTCAGCAAAGAAAAAGCCTCTGCTCTCAAAAAAGAACATGACTGACGTGTGCCAGATGACACCTGAGTAAAGGCCTAAACTGCTGGAACAATGTGCTCTGGACAGATGAGTCAAAGGTGGAGTGGTTTGGCTGTAATGCCAGGCAGACGGCATGTCTGGCCAAAACCAAACACTGCCTTTGAACAGAAAGGACAACCAACCGACTGTAAAGCATGAAGGTGGTGGCGTTATGGTTTGGAGCTGCTTTGCTGCCTCAGTGCCTGACCTACTTGCCATCATTGAGTCAACTATGAATTCTATATTCATACAAGAGAATTGTGGTGGAGAATGTGAAGACACCAGACAAAAAGCTGAAGCTGAACCAAACATGGATTGTGCAACAGGACAATGATCCAAAACACACAAGCAAAGCTACAAAAGGATGGCTCAAAAATACAAAATGAAGGGTTATTGGAATGGTCAAGTCAAAGCCCAGATCTCAATTAAATTAAAATGCTGTGGGGGGATTTGAAGCGGGTGCCGTGCATGCAAGAAAGCCCTCGAACATGGCACAGTAGATGCAGTATTGTAAAGAAAAGTTGCTGCTTTACATTACTCCTTCCAGTCAGGATAAGAGACAGTTATAATGGGGTGTACTTACAATTGCTCATTTGATTTATGTGAAAAAGTATGATGAAAACCTTAAAAAACATTCTTTTAACATATTCTACTTCCAGTAAACAAAAACTGACTTGAGATTAGAAGTTCCATTGAGAACAGATGTTCCATTGCCCAGCCATTGAGTTCCCTGGCCTCTAGTATTCTGGTGTAACTTTAGCAAGCTAAGCTTGAGGATACAACACAGAGTTGTTTGGCGCTAGCAATAGCATTGCTATCTATTTTTGACAAACTTTGCTGGCTAATTGCAACATTCCCCCCTCTCTGACACTGTAACGATGATGAAGTGGTTTCCTACTAATTATTTAACCTTCTGTAGTACTGTAATTTAAACAAAACAGTAATTAACACCCGCTCACAATGACTGGTCATCAGTCAGCATTTAGGCAGCAATATGCCTTCACTGTCTGTAGAACATTTATAATAATGGCAAAGATGCGACAGAGTCCCATGAAGAGTTTATCCTCAACAGGCTGGAGAAATACTCTAACAAACCTGACAAACCTATATGTAGTAAACCTAGTTCTCGTAAAGGTTTGCCACTTCTTGTTTTACGTGCAGAATCTGTACGCGAGAGACTACCGCACAGTCAACATGACCTTGTGCTGCGACATGTTTTAATGATGATATGTTGGTCATGAGTAACATTACAGTACAGTGCATGTCAATGCTTTTCTGCAGAGTGGGGTTGGGGGCAAGGAGAAAGAAAGCAGAGCAGATTTAAACCCCCCCCCACCACCACCCTGGCCCCACGGGACCAGAGCTAGTGATAAACACATGATTAGGAGAACAAATGGTATGAGGGCCATCGTTTCCTGCCCAACAAGATCATTAAAAAAGCACGAAACAACAATAGATCATGACTAATTGGTAAAGCAATATGACAGTGAACACACTTTGCAGCCATCCATCACTTTGTCTGTCTTTGAGGAGTACTTGAGCTTACCTCACAATTGTTTTGTTTTTGAATGAGTGCATGACTGTTAACTCGGGATGTTCTGATGGTTAAATTGTCAACGGCATAACAAGTAAGTACATGACATCAAGGACATGTTTGCATTGCATATTTCACCAAAAATATAAAAAAAATATGAGTTGTGTAAATTTGCGTAAATCACACTCGAGGCGGCCCCTTCCAGGGTAGTGACGTTACTCGTTCAAAGGAGTCCCCTGAGGTTTTCCACTGTAAAGAGAAAAGGCCAGAGTTTGATGGGTGATGAGCTCATTCAAGCATTAAAATAATAACTAATTCCAAAAATGAAAAGAGAAAGTGTAATGGATTTTTTTAACAGCCTACATGTTCTACCAATTGTCTCTGTTCACCTAAAAGAGACAGATAATTTGATTCCCAATTAGTTTAAATTGCTTGAAAAACAACCAAGAACACTTCAAGAAATGTCAAATCTCAAATGTAAAGGCTCACTATGTACCATTAGGCAGACTGTGAAATACACAGTTGGCTACATTTTTGCTTGCCTAGTTCTGGAGGGTGACTGCAGTGTAGGATGGAAATGGCAATCATACACTGCGTGCACAATTAGGCAAGTGAGTATTCTGATCGTATCATTATTTCTATGCACATTTTCAACTCCAAACCATATAAACTTGAATGCTCATTGGATTGAATCATTTTCAGGTAAAATTTATTGATGTAATGAGGGAGGGTGTGGCAACAGTGAATAACACCTTATATCAAGGTGTGCATAATTATTAGGCAGCTTCATGACCTCAGGTAAAATGGGCCAAAAAACAGATTTAACTGACACTGACAAGTCAAAAATTTGAAAATGCTTTTCAGACAGATGCAACACTCTTGAAATAGCTAAACTATTGAGGTGTGGCCACCAGACAATTAAATGTTTTGTTGCAAATAGTCAACTGGAGAGCAAAAAACACATGGAGAAGAAAAGACACAAATTAACTCCAAAAGACTTGAGAAGAATTAAACGTGAAGCGACCAGGAACCCATTATCCTCCAGTGCCATCATATTCCAGAACAGCAACCTACCTGGAGTGTCCAGAAGTACAAAGTGTCAAGTGCTCTGAGACATGGCCAAGGTCAAGAAGGCTGAAACACGACCACCACTGAATAAGATTTGAAATGTACTGTATAGATTGGGCAAAGAAATACCTGAAGACAGATTTTTCAAAGGTTTTATGGACAGATGAAATGAGAGTGACTCTTGATGGACCAGGTGGATGGGCCCGTGGCTGGATCATTAATGGACACAAGGCACTACTTCGAGTCAGGCGCCAGCAAGGTGGAGGAAGGGTACTGGTATGGGCTGCTATCATTAAGGATGAGGTAGTTGGACTTTTTCGGGTTGAAGATGGACTGAAACTCAACTCCCATACCTACTGCCAGTTTCTGGAAGATACTTTCTTCAAACAGTGGTACAGGAAGAAGTCCTCAGCATTCAAGAAGGCCATGATCTTCATGCAGGACAATGCTCCATCACATGCATCCAAGCACTCCACTGCTTGGCTAGCCAGTAAGGGCCACAAAGATGCCTGAATAATGACCTGGCCCCCTTCCTCACCTGACTTAAATCCTATTGAGAATTTGTGGGCCCTTCTCAAATGTGAGATTTACGGTCAGGGAAGACAATATACCTCTTTGAACAGCATTTGGGAGGGTGTGGTTGCTGCTTCAGCGAAAGTTTATCGTGAACAGATCAAGAAACTGACAGACTCTATGGATGGAAGGCTCATGGCAGTTACTGAAAAGAAGGGTGGTTATATTGGTCGCTGAATATTTTTGAAAGGACAACAATTTTAATTAATTGTCATTTTGTGTTACTTATTTGTTAAACTTACTTAAAACATTTAGAATAAACACGTGAGTTGGGAGAAATTATTTTTTTAATTAGTTGCCTAATAATTCTGCACACCAATTGTTGCCTAATAATTCTGCACTCTAATGTATTCCCCTGAGAAAGATCAAAACAAACTTTTCCTTTGTTAAACATTCAGGTTTGAGGTTCAGTGATATTTTGGATTGATTAAGAGCATTGTGTTTGTTCAACAATATGATTTGCCTAATAATTGTGCACGCAGTGTATATAGGCTACCTAATGGTCCCTATGAAAATCTGGATAATGGAAACTGATGAGAGGCTGGTCAGGTTGTTGGTGAGATCCATTGATTCCGGTGCAAAAACCTCTCATGGCTTAGCTGACGGTACATGCCAGTGTAAATTAAACCGCTGTGGAAATGATTATGCAAATAGGCTCTGTGACAGGATATTTCCCTATTGTCCTTCAGTAGATAATGTGAGGAAACCTTCACGCATTTTATCATTGTTCCAGTCAACAACACCCACTAAATTGAGGAATGAGGAGGAAACCCAAGAATTCACAAGACTGTTGGAGCTGGCCAGCCTAGAGGGAGAGAGTTAAATGACCCCTCAGCTCTACTCCTTAAAATATAAATAAGGACCAGGTCACAGGTACATCTCATCTACCCTGTCAACGGCATTGTTCCACAGTGAATTTATGGGGAATTTCAATAGCAAGCAGCAACACAACATGACGACATTTGCGTAGGTGGCAAATCCAATACAGGGAGAGGCAGGGGGAGACCTGCCCCAATGGCCTGGCCACACAAGTTCAGAGGTCAGAAAATAAGTCAGAGTCGTGGGAGAGAGTGATTAGAACCCCATGGAGAGTGAAACCAATATGGAGATAAGGTTATTGACATATATGACCACTGGCCTGTGATTTATGGGGGTGGATTTCAGACTATATTTGCCATTCAATCGAGGGGGAGAAAACTAAGCACTCTAATAATATCCCAAATTTAATTCGGGAACAATTCAGGAACCCTCTTCCCATCCATCCATAGTCCCATGCACACCTGTCACTTTATATCATGCTCATCTGCCAGTTATATCATGAACACCTGTCACTTTTACATTGCACTACGGTTGTATAGTTGTATAGTTATTACTATTGATGTGTGTTTTTGTATGGTGTTATTGATTGATTGTGTTATCTTCTTTATTTTTATATTATAATTACTGTTACTTTTTAACTTTTAACTGCACTGTCGGGAGTAGGAAAACCAAGCATTTCGTTGCCATAACTTGTTATTGCAAATGACAAATAAACCTTTGAACTGAACTTTGAATTTAGTCACTTAAAACACTACAAGCACTGATGTTTTGTTTATGCCGTTTCAGCTCTACCTTCAGTTACCACGTTACATTTGGCAAAAACATGAACATTAAAACATGTTTACAAGCAGAATCAACGTTTTATTGTTAAAGCACAGATTTGACATTAAACTTCTTGGTCCTGATAAAACTGTCCAAATGTAATTAGTAAAACAATTATTCATACCGAAGTTACAACAGGATATCGTCAGTAGACAGTTTCAGTTCAAACATGTATGGTTCAACATTAGCACATAAAATCCCTTCCAAAAATATATCCTTCATAATGCCAAGTTATTATCTAGTGTTGTGTAATGTAGTTAGTAAGTTAGCTACTTAGCAGAACCCAGCCAATCTACCAGGATAACTTTTAGAAAACCTGCTGAGGGGAGGGGCTGGGCCAAACAGGAAGTATTATCTACGCAGTTGCAGACTGTTAGAAGGAGGAAAAATGTTGACACTTTAATCACATTTTACACATTTATCTATATATCTACTGATAGGAACATCGCTGAAACACATTCAATATCTCTGTCGATCAAGGACAACCACGATTACACTAAAATTTAGTTAGCATAATCGTATATCATCAAACAAAACATTACAAAGAAATAAATCTGTCCTTCAATCCAAACTATGAAATACTAGTGTGTGTTGTTTGGTGCACAAAAAAACATTCATTCTGGCCAATTATGTGTGAAACAAATCTCACAGCAATAGAAATCTCACAGACATGATACACAACACATAGGGTCTCCTAGGGTGAAGAGCCCCTTTTAATAATAAGGTGAAAAGTTCAAATTAATGTTATGGAACCAATTATCCAGTGGAAGACTAATTGAAGAAGTCACAGAGCTGTTAGCATTAATATTAATTAACTATGTCACTAGTTTGAACAGAGTGTATTCTCTACAGAAATAAAAAAGTTACTGCATCAGGGAAGGTACCAGCGCTGAGATCCTTACATTGAAATGCCTGCGTATTTTTTGTGATGTCTTTGTTAGGGCTGTCAAATATTGAAAACCAGTTGCATATTTTTTGCTATTTTAAAAGAACAGCACAGTATATAGGCACATGCTTTCATTGTAATGATTAGAAATACAAAACAATCGTTAACAAAATAATTGTTTGAATTTCTAAAATACAAAAGTCACTATAAGTTACATATTAATGCTTTCAATGTTCAAGTATTCCTACTTCCTCACATTGATGTTTAAGTTGGCCTACTCCCTTATATCAATGTTTAAATAAGCCTACTCCCTTATATCAATGGTTAAATAGGCCCACTCCCTTATATCGATGTTCAAATAGGCCTGCTCCCTCATATCAATGTTTAAGTAGACCTACTCCCTTATATCAATAGTTAAATGGGCCTACTCCCTTATATCAATGGTTAAATAGGCCTATTCATTTATACTGATGTTTAAATAGGCTTACTCCATCATTTCGATGTTTAAATAGGCCTACTCCCTCATATCGATGTTTAAATAGGCCTCCTACCTCATATCAATGTTTAAATAGGCCTACTCCCTCATATCAATGTTTAAATAGGCCTACTACCTCATATCAATGTTTAAATAGGCCTATTCCCTTATATATATGTTTAACTAGCCCTTCTAATCAAAGTTTTGGAACCTGATGCTTGCACTAGCACACACGCACACACACACTCTAAAGGGCTATCTCTAAAGTGTCAGGCATTTTCTAAATGATTGGTCTCCCATTTTCTGATTTGAGGGTTTGCCAGAACCATGTAAAGTATTTGGAGAGTTTGACCCATAGATGTAAAGCAGTAACAAAGTGGTCCATTAACACAAGTAGGGCTCCGCCGCTAACACCTGAATGGGTGGGCCGCCATAGCACTACAGCATTCTATAAACATAACAAATATATGCAGCTGAAAGTCTAGGATTAGCATTATGAAGCATTTATGACAGCACAACCTTCATGCAATTTTCATGTCATCAGCCTTGTTAGCTTTACACATTCCATAAGGAATATTATTATTATATATATAATATATTATAATATAATATATAATAACAACAACATACAAATGAATACCCAGAATTAGAACAATATTTAACTTCCTAAAAGTTGTCCAAACTGTTGAGTTAAATGAATGGGCGTTCAATTATGGCATTGTTTCTAGCTTTAGCATAACTAGCTAGGTACTTCTTTAGCCTACAAGCTGAGTTTTGGTTGTTCTAAACAAACGCCTGGGAATGTGTTCATGTTAGCTTCAACCAGTGGTGGACTGTAAACCAATGAACTGACCAACCATGCCCAAGGCCATAGTGTTCTACTGCATAAAATCCCCATTATAGGTGGGGATGTTATGCAGTGTCCCCGGGTTTTTCACATTACAAAACATGTCCCTGGGTTTTTCACATTAAAAATGCAGCCACTTTACAGAAAAGAGACAAAGAGCTCGCTGCAGCAGCTGCTGACAGCCCACCGGTGTTGGGCTGTGTAGGGTTCACGCGGAGAACAAACAGAGATGTGAATAATGGTAGGAAAAAATTAATAGCATAAAAAAATAAAAGTATTAACGTGTTAGGCAGTAACCGTGTCCCCGGGCTATTGTTGCTATTTCTATTGCACATAAGATTACTTACGTGTTACCTTGGACAGCCCTGGTCTCTGACTGTGGACTGGCTCAGAGCAACAAATTGACTAGTGGGAACAGTGAAGGAAGAGAGAGGGATGAGAGAAGCTTCCACTAAACCAATGACAGAATGCCCTCTAGATTCCCAACTTGATCTCACTCTGTTAGGGTCTAAACAAACCACACCAATCCCAGCCTACGAGTTAGTCCACAATATCAACTAACTTACCAAAGTGTCAGAGTTTGTGGACTGTAAAAGTTTTATAAAACCTCAAGAGTGCGTTAGACCAACACTACTGAACAATGTCTAGACCTCAGGACTCCTATTTAATGGCATTTTGAGAAGCTCAGGGTTCGGGCTAAAGACTTACATGCAGGGTCAACCTGGTACTAAACAAATAGGTGTTCATCAAATGCTTTACAGCTTTTTTTTTTAGAAAAAACCTAACCCTAACCCAGAATCTGTGCTCTAACAACATTACAACATCTTTTCTGATATGATGTTGCTGATATTATCTTGCAGCTAAGCAGCTCATAAAAAGAATAGAAGTTGCATTTGTCCTTCAAATACTGTTGCGAACCAGGCAAAGACACTTACAGCCAAGTCCAATGGCATAAAATGTTTTAGTACTCTTCATAAAACACTGCAGTCCTTTCTCCTCGGTGAGGGTTCCTCTTTGTGTAAACTCTTTTTCTCTTTTGGGATCTAATGGAGCTCTTAGGAGCTCCTAATTGGCAGTCGCTGTAGCTGCTGTCCTTTGAGCCACTTCTACGGGGACACTAAAGCTTTCAAACTATGGTGGCTTTGAAGTCCTCAAAAGAGAAATGTATACTTGGGGCTGTGGCAAAAAAAAAAACATGGCCAGCCTGTCAACCAGGCAGGCTGGAACACAGCATCCCCTCCTGTAACATGGTTCCACAGGACAGTCTGCTAATGGAGGCTAACTACCTCACAAGTAGTCACGGACCTGCTCACATTCTGCCCCCCGTCCCACACGGGCATTCATGAGTTTGTCAGTCTGTTTGAACACCTGATGTGCTGGGAGAGAAATAAAGCACTGTTCCGCACACAGCAGGATACTTCCATGTGCCTCCCTCCCACCCTTTCTTCCGCCATCCACCCCCTCTCTGTCTTCTTCAAACAAATTCAAACTACCCTAATTACCTCTCCCTTTCAACTTCCACCAACCCCGCTCTAGCAAATCAGAGATTCTACTTGACCCAGGATGGCCCCTGTTTTCTCTCTCCACACAGATCCCACAGGCATCAGTGTTCTGAGGGACCGACAAGGCACCATGGGAAAAGAGTAAAATGAGAAATATTATTAGCACTGCATGTTACAGACAGATAGTTGTAATCCCTTATTTTCCATTTCTGCAACTATTTTATGGATAAACATTATAGATGTCATTATAGATGCCTGTATGATACCGGTTTAAATTGAATTCAAGATATACCTTCCAGATTTTTAGTTGATTGGATGAACATTAGATGAAAATCTTTCTAATGGAGCATCTATGATGAGGAGTAGTTAGGCACTTGGGCAAAGACTCGAACACACAATTCTGCACAAAAGGTTACTCATCAGGTGGTACATTTCCAGTGGCTATCTGCATCTGTTTAGCTCGCCAGAATATTTGTCATCAAAATGGTGGCGCTAGTGAATTCTTAGCTGCGGGTCCAAATAAAGACCAGATCGGTCCTCTGTGGCTTAGCTGTTAGAGCATGGCACTTGCAATGCCAATGTTGTGGGATCGATTCCTGTGGGGACCCAGGAAAAAAATATTGTGAGAATGTATGTACTCACTGCTGTTCGCAGCTGTTAACGAAAGCATTTTTTTAAATGTCTGAAAGTCAAAATAAAAATATAATGGAGAAAACTGTCAATCCAAAAGCAATTCTTTTGGAGGGTCAACAATACTACGTTATTTTTGAAGGATGTGAAGTGGATTTGCAAAACATGAGAATTGAATAGCACAAATAAATTGTGTACTGCTATTGAAATACATACACCCAACTGCAATGCTAACAACCCGACACTGTTATTCCTCTGTTGTGTGTGCATTGACCTCATGCTAAGTCTCCAGCAGGAGTAGGGCTTAGACTGGGGGAATGAAAGCTGAAGAAGGGTTGATGGTTCAGCAGGCAGGATTAGGGTGTAAGTCTTCAAAGAGCCCCACTCCTCCAACGCTTCTCCATTTCTGTATCTCCCCTAATGCTGTTTTTATTTCTACTCCTCCTCTCACACGCTCCCTGGCATGGTGTGATGCAAGTAAAAATAAAAATGTCTGTAATTCTAATGCATAGGCAACAATGAAGCAATGAACCAACTGGCTGACTGATATGTACAGATGGACAGAATAGTAGGGATGGAGGTACTGAGGGTGTTTAATACCAGCCCCGGAGCTATGGATCTTTAATGCAGCTTTGTAGCCTCAGGTCGGGCCTAGGGACTCTCCTACTAAAACTATTGAACTGCTCTTTTCACACTGTTTTTTTTATATAATTCTTTGGCACATGGTCGAGTTGCATTAACGAAAAAGCACATTTGTGCTTCCAGGCGAAAGTGTTTGGATGGTGATTAGTGTTGAATGTATTTGGTCAATTTTTGGTTTGTTTTCTGGGAGAGGGGGAGTCCAGAAGCATTGTTTTAGTTTGAGGGTAGGCATCACTTTCTAGCTTTCATCCGTTTCGCTTAGAAGTTTGCGTACTGTGATGGATAAGTTACAACTTTCTTTTCAGATAATTTTGTCTTGATTCTACATATGCATGGGATAACATTTATAATCCTGAACTCAGATTTTGGTGCCTAGTTAAGATAGACAATTTAATTCTCAATTCTACGGAAGCATTTGCAGCGTACTTTAATATAAGTATATAAATATAATTATAGTCTCAATTGCTATTAAATTCGCACCAATCTCACCCTCTACCGGTCTATACATTTTAAATGGGTTCATAGGTTACCTCCCCAGCTCTCTGTAAACTCAGCTGTGAAATGGCCAATTTGGCTGTGAGTGGTTAGTCCAGCGGCAACACAGCTCACTCACCCCTTTGTCCTACTCGCTTTAATATGGCATTCATAAGATATGAGCTCTAAACAACCCTCCCCATTTGTTACTTACTTAAGGCAAGACATGGGAAGCACTATCCTGGAACTACCTACAACACAGTGTACCACTCTAATGCCTTCAAGAACTTCTACTCAACCTTCAAGTTCAGGATTCTCATCTTCACTGAATTTCTCCACATATAAAACAAAGCAGTGGACGTGGGGTGTGTGAGGGAGGAAAACAGGAGAATTGTTCATGTGAATTGCTCTGGATAGGATAATCTGCTAAACGGCTAAAATATGTTTGAGATGTAAAATGACTTATAATCCTCTCCACTGAGCCCTAACACCAGTAGCTGATTTCATGGATCAACCTATGGTAGAACGATGTCAGGAATGCATTAAAACGACCTGATGCATGAGTTAAAGGTCTTCCTCGGAGCCGAACCGTAAGGGACAACTTTAATCATGACATCCGTACCCTGCAGGCAAGTGGAAACAAACTCCAACCAGAAAAGGAATCAGGCAAGCCTAGTTCAGCCGGCCCGCAATTAAAAGTGATGAAGGTCATTCCCACACTGGATTCAAACTCAGGTCTCCCATGTGAGAGGCTATGTTTATAATCACTACACCACAAAGCTATATATTTGCAGAATGTCAATATAGCATCTCAACATTAGATCATTTTGTCACATATTAATTAACATCAAGTTTGAATATTTTGCTAATCCACCAAGAATAGTCCCAATATTGTATAACTGTAAACAGTTTTAGTTGAGGCTTACTATAACATAGCTGCTGAAGGTTGTAGCCAGCAAAGTTTTTGTGTATCCTGATCCAAAAAGCAAGCATGGATGCGTACTTCGAAAATCCACCTGAAATAGTCGGAATGTAACCATAAACAGATTTATTTTAGGCTTACTATAAAATAGCTACTGAAGGTTGTAGCCAGCAAAGTTATTGTCTATCCAGAACAAATCCTAATGCATAATTTGTTTTGACTGTGATGACATTCGAACACAGGACCTATCATTTGCAGGTCTGCTTCTCTAACCACTACGTTATTTAACAAGAGATACTCACTCACTCAGTAAGAGACATTCGCTCTTCTTGGCCGGCACCGCTTACGCTGTCCAGCAAAAAACACTTTAAACATAATTCAGTAATTAGTTGCGCTAGCATAATTTTTTTTTTGACTGCATACTGATGAAACAGCTGGCAGAATTTGGTGACTTCAAATTGGCACAATGCAAACTATTTTCTGTAGTCACCACTCTGTTATTTGGCAGTGATGTCATCAGTAGCTAGCAAATAATAAGTGGTTGTTCCGAATTGTTAGCGGTTATGTCGAAACTTGAAAAACACGAATTCTTACCACTGTGAACAAAACTGACCGGTGAACATAAGAAGTATCAGTTCAGTTGAAAATTAGATTAATATAGCGACAATGAAAATGTTATTTCAACACTGACAGGTTATTTGAGGCTAAAAAAACACCACTAGTCTGAAGTGGAAGAATTTTGGAGTAGGGTTCCGCTTGTAATGCAGTTGTGTTGCTCAGGACGCAGTTTCAATGCATGAATTTGGACAATGCTAAAAATGCTAATTACAGACTGGGACAGGGGTGAATAATGGCTTATTGTGAAAAATGACTCCATGGGCCTTCAAGAAGTACTCAAGGTAAGTGTTATTTCATCCAAAACATTTGTGCGAGGGGAAGATGTTTTTGTGGCCTGCTAGCTTTGGCAAGTGTCTTTTTTAGCAGATGGTTCCTCTAGTCAGCAAGACACTTGATTTAAGTAAAACTAAAAATGATTTGTTAAATTCAGAATGGAGATATCCAACCAGCGGAAGACACCAAGGCCACACCCCCTTCATTATCAAGGCCTCTTGCCGATAATCTCAAAGCACAATTTCCGGACTCTAAATTTAGGTGTCAAAAAGCCTAATAGCCTATGACTTGCGGTTAAAATGTTGTAAGCTTTTTCTCAGATAGACAGCTAAGATTTTTAGAGAAGAATAATGTGTGCTGGGTGAGAATTGCTTAGTATGTGATGTCTAGTACAGTACAGACAGCAAGACAACAGTACTCTACCAGCTCTGATTGCTCAACAGTACCCTACCAGCTCTGAATCTGGCAACTTGCAACACCCACAAAGCACACCAATCAAGAGACAGAGATTATGAGACAGAGAGAGATACTGAGAATGGAGTATGTCATCCAGGACTCTGGTAGACATGTTTGTGTATGTGTGTATGAGACAGAGGGAGATACTGAGAATGGAGTATGTCATCCAGGACTCTGGTAGACATGTTTGTGTATATGTGTATGAGACAAAGGGAGATACTGAGAGTGGAGCATGTCAACCAGGACTCTGGTAGACATGTTTGAGGGAGTGATGTGTGCGTCTGAAAGAGGAAATGTGTTAAATAGGAAGTAGGGTTTATGAGGAGGGGAGACTAGATGTATCAAGTTATTTGAAAACTAAGGGGAAAGATGGTTTTCCTTTAACTGACACAATTTAATTGTTATTGTATTCTTGTAGAATCAAAAAGGTAGGCCTTTGGAAATCAACATATAAAAACGTCCAGCAGCCTATTCTCTTTTACAGCAAACCATGTCAACTTAAATGATATGTTTTGAAATGAGTAGAAGAGCATCAGGACCTGTTTTTTGTAGCAAATGAGCAGAATTCGGAATATCAAAAATTGGAAACGGTGTCCAGAGGGATGTGGTGCACAGAATTCTAAGCATTAGACATAGTGATACTTGGGGGAAAAAATTAAATGTTGGTTTTGTTACAATGAAGCCTGAAAATAAGTACATTTTCTGCCACTTCACACAATCTTCTCTTCTTTCCCTACAAAAGAAATGTGTAAACTTTTTTGCCCCTCACCAGTTTGCATCCTGACTCATGTCTAAATCAAATTTCTAAATGCCACGATGTGTACCTCAACTAAGCCAAAAACTTTGCCCATCCCTGCTTTATTACATACAGAATGGTCTTGAATAGTGTGTGTCTATTCAACTTTTTGATATATATATATATATATATATATGTATATGTATATATATATATATATATATATATGTGTATACAGCTCTGGACCACCCCTAATTTTTCTTAAATCAGCATCTCTACATGTATGGCAGCCATTCCATTCCAGTGTCTGTTAAATTCCAACACAGGAACACCTCATTTTACATAATGAGGTACTGATTAGGTGATTACCTCAACCAAATCTAATTTAACGAGGAAAAGTATAAAAAACCACTGCTGTGGTCATCACTGTCCTCTTGCAATAGGACCAGCTGGATGGCAAAACAGTGAAAGTAGTACATTAAATGTAATTCGAATAAAAAAATAACTATTCAGCATGACAAAAGAGTTGAAAAGAAATGCTTTGAGTGAGGAAAAGAAGGGTTCAATTCTGGCTTTACTGGCAGAGGGATACAGTGAGCGTCAGTTTGCTTCCATCCTGAAAATTTCAAAGACGGTGGTTCATAAGAACTAGGTCAAGCAACAGACATTGGGGACAACAAAGCTACAGACTGGCAGAGGGCGAAAACGACGGCCCACTGACCGAGATAACCGTCAACTCATTCGAATGTCACTCAACAACAGTATAATGACATCAAGTGACCTACAAAAAAAATGGCAAACAGCAGCTGGGGTGAAGTGCATGGCGAGGACAGTTTGAAAAAGGCTCCAAGGGGCAGGGCTGAAGTCATGCAAAGCTAGAAAAAAGCCCTTCATCAAGGAGAAGCAAAGAAGAGCCAGGCTGAAGTTTGCAAAAGACCATAAGGATTGGACCGTAGAGGAATGGAGTAAGGTCATCTTCTCTGACGAGTCAAATTTTCAGCTTTGCCCAACACCTGGTCATCTAATGGTTAGACGGAGACCTGGAGAGGCCTACAAGCCATAGTGTCTCGCACCCACAGTGAATTTTGGTGCAGGATCGGTGATGATCTGGGGATGCTTCAGCAAGGCTGGAATCGGGCAGATTTGTCTTTGCGAAGGACGCATGAATCAAGCCAAGTACTGGGTTATCCTGGAAGAACACCTGCTTACTTCTGCTCAGACAGTGTTCCCCAACTCTGAGAATTGTTTTTTCCAGCAGGAAAATGCTCCATGCCACACAGCCAGGTCAATCAAGGTGTGGATGGAGGACCACTAGATCAAGACCCTGTCATGGCCAGCCCAATCTCCAGACCTGAACCCCATTGAAAACCTCTGGAATTTGATCAAGAGGAAGACGGATGGTCACAAGCCATCAAACAAAGCCGAACTACTTGAATTTTTGTGCCAGGAGTGGCATAAAGTCACCCAACAGCAATGTGACAGACTGGTGGAAAGCATGCCAAGACGCATGAAAGCTTTGATTAAAAATCAGGGTTATTCCACCAAATATTGATTTCTGAACTCTTCCTAACTTAAAACATTAGTATTTTGTTGTTCATCATCATCATCATCTTCATCCGCTTATCCGGTATCGGGTCGCGGGGGCAGCAGCTCCAGCTGGGGACCCCAAACTTCCCTTTCCCGAGCCACATTTGCCAGCTCTGACTGGGGGATCCCGAGGCATTCCCAGGCCAGTGTCGAAATATAATCTCTCCACCTAGTCCTGGGCCTACCCCGAGGTCTCCTCCCAGCTGGACGTGCCTGGAACACCTCCCTAGGGAGACGTCCTGGGGGCATTCTTACCAGATGCCCGAATCACCTCAACTGGCCCCTTTCGATGCAAAGGAGCAGCGGCTCTACTCCGAGTTCCTCATGAATTACTGAGCTTCTCACCCTATCTCTAAGGGAGACGCCAGCCACCCTTCTGAGAAAACCCATTTCAGCCGCTTGTACTCGCGATCTAGTTCTTTCGGTCATGACCCAGCCTTCATGACCATAGGTGAGGGTAGGAACAAAAATTTACCGGTATATCGAGAGCTTTGCCTTCCGGCTCAGCTCTCTTTTCGTCACAACGGTGCGGTAAAGCGAATGCAATACCGCCCCCGCTGCTCCGATTCTCCGGCCAAGCTCCCGCTCCATAGTCCCCTCACTCGCAAACAAGACCCCGAGATACTTGAACTCCTTTACTTGGGGTGACGCCTCATTCCCTACCCGGAGGAGGCACTCCATCGGTTTCCTGCTGAGAACCATGGCCTCAGATTTGTGCTAATCCTCATCCCAACCGCGTCACACTCGGCTGCAAACCGGTCCAGTGAGTGCTGAAGGTCACAGACCGATGATGCCATCAGGACCACATCATCCGCAAAAAGCAGCAATGAGATCCCCAGCCCACCGAACTGCAACCCCTCCCCACCCCGACCACGCCTCGATATCCTGTCCATGAAAGTTACAAACAGGATTGGTGACAAAGCGCAGCCCTGGTGGAGGCCAACCCCCACATGGAACAGGTCCGACTTACTACCGAGAACCCGAACACAGCTCTCACTTTGGACTTACAGGGATTGGATAGCCCTCAGAAGGGACCTCCTCACCCAATACTCCCGCAGCACCTCCCATAGTATCTCCCGGGGGACCCGGTCATACGCCTTCTCCAGATCCACAAAACACATGTAGACTGGATGGGCATATTCCCAGGCCCCCTCCAGGATCCTTGCAAGAGTAAAGAGCTGATCGGTTGTTCCGCGACCAGGACGGAATCCGCATTGTTCCTCTTAAATCTGAGGTTCGACTATCTGCCGAACCCTCCTTTCCAGTACCTTTGAGTAGACTTTCCCAGGGAGGCTGAGAAGTGTGATACCCCTGTAATTGGCACACACCCTCTGGTCCCCCTTTTTGAACAGGGGAACCACCATCCCGGTCCGCCACTCCTTTGGCACTGTCCCCGACTCCCACGCAATGTTGAAGAGGCGTGTGGAGGGGATGTCTCATCCAAGACATCCCCTCCACACCCAAAGCTTTCAACATTTTTGGACGGATCTCGTCAATCCCCGGAGCTTTGCCGCTGTGGAGTTGTTTGACTACCTCAGTGACTTCTGCCAAGGAGATTGACGATGTTTCCCCATCAGCCTCCAGCTCTGCCTCCACTATAGAGGGCGTGTTAGTGGGATTTAGGATTTCCTCAAAGTGTTCCTTCCATTGCCCAATTACCTCCTCAGTTGAGGTCAACAGTGTCCCATCCTTACTGTACACAGCTTGGATGGTTCCCCGTTTTCCCCTCCTGAGGTGGCGGATGGTTTTCCAGAAGCACCTTGGTGCCGACCGAAGTCCTTCTCCATGGCTTCCCCAAACTCCTCCCACACCCGCTGTTTTGCCTCTTTCACAGCAGAGGTCGCAGCCCTTCGGGTCCGTCGGTCTCCGGAGTCCTCCGAGATAACATATCCCGGAAGGCCTCCTTCTTCAGTCGGACGGCTTCCCTGACCACCGGTGTCCACCAGGGTGTTCGAGGGTTACCGTTGTTGAAAAATGAATATGAATTTGTTTTCTTTGCATTATTTGAGGTCTGAAAATAATGCATCTTTTTTGGTTATTTTGACCAGTTATTATTTTCTACAAATAAATACTAAAACTAAATGACAATATTTTTATTTGGAATTTGGGAGTAATGTTGTCAGTAGTTTATAGAATAAAACAAAACTATTCATTTTACTCAAAACTTTCCTTTTCAACTTTTTTGGAAAGGAAAGAAAAAGGTGCAGTGGTCTCTTAATTATTTCCGGAGCTGTATATATATATATATATTTGTAGACTTTTTACAAATAGATATATACAGCTCCGGAAATAAATATGTAGACTTTTTATATACAGTGGATATAAAAAGTCTACAAACCCCTGTGAAAATGCCAGGTTTTTGTGATGTAGAAGAATGAGACAAAGATAAATCATGTCAGAACTTTTTCCACTTTTAATGTGACCTATAATGTGAACAATTAAATTGAAAAACAAACTGAAATCTTCGAGAGGGAAAAATGAAAAATAAAAACCTTACAATAACCTGGTTGCATAAGTGTGCACACCCTCTTATAACTGGGGATGTGGCTGTGTTCAGAATTAACCAATCACATTCAAACTCATGTTAAATTGAAGTCATTACACACCTGCCATCATTTAAAGTGACTCTGATTAATCACAAATAAAGTTCAGCTGTTCTTGTAGGATTTTCCTGACATTTTCTTAGTTGCATCTCAGAGCAAAAGCCATGGTCCGAAGAGAGCTTCCAAAGCATCAGAGGGATCTCATTGTTGAAAGATATCAGTCAGGAGAAGGGTACAAAAGAATTTCCAAAGCATTAGATATACCATGGAACACAGTGAAGACAGTCATCATTAAGTGGAGAAGATATGGCACAACAGAGACATTACCAAGAAATGGACGTCCCTCCAAAATTGATGAAAAGACGAGAAGAAAACTGGTCAGGGAGGCTTCCAAGAGGCCTACAGCAACATTAAAGGAACTGTAGGAATTTCTGGCAAGTACTGGCTGTGTGCTACATGTGACAACAATCTCCTGTATTCTTCATATGAATGGGCTATGGGGTAGGGTGGCAAGACGGAAGCCTTTTCTTACAAAGAAAAACATCCTTTTAGTATCCCATTAGGCTCAATGAAGAAATTCCTTTGAAATCCCATTCCAGACAATTCAAGTCAATGGAAGTTTTAAAAGTATAATAAAAGTTAAAGGTGCACTGTTTAAAATCCTGTCTCTTTTACAAGAATGAATTTCAATCATAACACAACATTTCTCCTCCTCCCCTTCGCCTAATCTAACGAGACTGGAATAGTCCAGGATGGTTTAGGGTGGGGGGTGGGATACTGTGAGTGTCTAAAGCGAGTATCAGGAGACTACCCTGTTAAAATGCTAGGTTCTTGTGATGTAAAAGAATGAGACAAAGAAAAATCATGTCAGAACTTTTTCCACCTTTAATCAGCACAACAGTTTTCAGCTGTGCTAACATAATTGCAAATGGGTTTTCTAATGATCAATTAGCCTTTTTAAATGATAAAATTTTATTTACAAACACAAGGTGCCATTGGAACACAGGATTGATGGTTGCTGATAAGGGACTTCTGTATTCCACCGAAATATCTACATAAAGATTCCAGCTACAATACTCATTTACATTAACAATGTCATACATTAACAATGTCTACACTGTATTTCTGATCAATCTGATTTTATTTTAATGGACAAAAAATGTGCTTTTCTTTAGAAAACAAGGACATTTCTAAGCAACCCCAAACTTTTGAACGGTTGTGTATATTTCTTAAAAACTCTCATTGTTGATACAATAACTATCTAAATTTGCACAGCACATTCGATTTGGTGCAACAAATGGTTCAAAGCGCCATGCAAAAAGGTTATACTGAATTAACTAAATTGACTCACCCACCTTGCATGCACATGCCTCCAAAAGCACTAACATTTAACCTGTAACACTGGAGGGAGTCAAACATACACACACCTCCTAAGGCACATTAACATTTATTCTAAAACATGGGGTGGCATCTTTATTATATGTCAATTAGTATATGTTTTTGGAATTGTTTTTATTCAGCCATTCAAATACAGTTAGGTCCAGAAATATTTAGACACTGACACAATTTTCATAATTTTGGCTCTGTATGCCACCACAGTGGATTTGAAAAGAAGCAACCGAGATGCAATTGAAGTGCAGACTTTCAGCTTTAATTCAAGGAGTTGAACAAAATTATCATATGAAACATTTAGGAATTGCAAACATTTTCATATACAGTCCCCTTATTTCAGGGGTTCAAATGTAATTGGACAAATTAACACAATCATAAATAAAATTCATTCATTCGTTCATTTTTCATACTTTGTGAAGAATACTTTGCAGGCAATGACTGCTTGAGGTCTGGAACGCATGGACATCACCAAACGCTGGGTTTCCTCCTCTGTAATGCTTTGCCAGGCCTTTACTGCAGCTGTCTTCAGTTGTTGTTTGTTTGTGGGTCTTTCTTTGTCAGCAAGTGAAATATATGCTCGATCAGATTGAGAGGTGATTGACTCGGCCATTGCAGAATATTCCACTTCTTAAAAAACTCCTGGGTTGCTTTCGCAGTATGATTTGGGTCACTGTCCATCTGTAAAGTGAAGCACTGTTCAATTTCGTTGAATTTGGCTGAATCGGAGCATACAATATATCACTATACACTTCAGAATTCATCCGGCTGCTTCTTTCTTCTGTCACATCATCAATAAACACTAGTGACCCAGTGCCAATGGAAGCCATGGCTTCCAATGCCATCACACTGCCTCCACTGTGTTTTACAGATGATGTGGTATGCTTCGGATCATGAGCCATTCCAAGCCTTCTCCAAACCTTTTTCTTCCCATCATTCTGGTACAGGTTGATCTTAGTTTCATCTGTCCAAAAATGCTGTTGTAGGATTGGTCTGGCTTTTATAGATGTTTTTTGGCAAATCTGGCCTGTCTATTGTTGAGGCTTATGAATGGTTTGCACCTTGTGGTGAACCCTCTGTATTTGCTCTCGTGAAGTCTTCTCTAAAAGGTAGACTTGGATAATGATATGCCTACCTCCTGGAGAGTTTACTTCACTTGGCTGGATGTTGTGAAGTGTAGGGTCAGTTCTCCTTCTCCACTGTAAAACCTTGTAAACCTATGGAATGCACTCTCTAAATTTTCTTGTCTCCTACTCCGTTCAAACATAGGAGGACATGAGGTCTTGGCCCACACCTCCCGAGTACCAAGCTCTGAAAACTCGTTGCTGCCACTGTCCAAAGTCCTCCTGGCTGTGTTGCAGATCAAAATGATACCTGACGATTCCAGCTGCCAGTCTGATAACCCTCCCCCCCAACCAGTTGTCCCTCTCCTTGTCCATCTGGTCATGCTTCTGACCTGGCTTAGGATTTATAGACTCTGGACACAACCCAAATGCATTTACTAATTACTACAACTTGTATTCTTAAAATGTTCACCCGGCACAACCAGAAGAGGACTGGTTACCCCACTGAACCTGGTTCCACTCTAGGTTTCTTCCTAAATTTTGGCCCCTCTTAGGGAGTTTTTCCTAGCCACTGTGCTTCAACATTGTTGTTGCTTTCCACTTGGGGTTTCAGGCTGGGGATTTTGGAAAAGCACTTTGTGATAACTGCTGATGTAAAAAGGGCTTTATAAATAAATTTGATTGATTGATTGATTGTTGTCTTCCGTGGATGTCCAGGCCTTTTTGTGTTACAGAGCTTACCAGTGCATTCTTTTTTGTACCAAACTGTTGTTGAATGTACCAAACTCTTGATTTGGCCACTCCTAATGTTCCTGCTATCTCTCTGATGGATTTTATTTTGCAGCCTGAGGAGGGCCTGTTTCACTTGCATTGAGAGCTCCTTTGACTGCATGTTGTGGGATCAAAACAACAGCTTCCAATTGCAAATGCCATACCTGGAATCAACTCCAGACATTTTACCTGCTTAATTGATTAAGAAATAATGAGGGAATACCCCCAACTGTCCATGAAACAGCTTTTGAGTCAATTGTCCAATTACTTTTGGTCCCTTGAAAACCAGGGGGCTACATATTAAAGAGCTGTAATTCCTAAACCTTTCCTCCAATTTGGATGTGAATACCCTCAAAATAAGGCTGAGAGATGGCACTTTAAGCCCCACTTCATTATTTAAGTGTAACTTGAATATATTTTGGTATACAGCCAAAATAACAAAACTTGTCATTGTCCAATTATTTCCAGACCTAACTGTATGTCCTCTCCTTTTGTTTAAATTTATAGAATTGATTATTGTTGCTTTTCTATAGAATTATTTCGCTATTCATCTCAATTAACCATTTGTCAAGTATTTATAAATTAAAAAAGAAAATATTGTGTTGAAATCCTAAAGCAATGCTGGGACTCAGTTCACATTTATAGTCAAGGGTTTGAGTGCTAGAACTCTGACAAGCAATTAATATCAATTACAGCAGGTTTATTTGACTTCACTACAATTTCTACAACCCTTGTTCCAGTACACATAAAACGACATGGTCATCCGGTAAATGGAATCCATATATAATCAAATTCACAAGCAATGCATTTCACACTCCACTAAAAGTAGTTAAAGACTCCTATAGTCAAGAGAGTGCTAAACCCAGAATGCCATCAAATGGCCCCTCTTGCCTTTTGCTCTAGTCATGATTGCAGTGCTGGACTTTTCAAGTCCAAGGCCACAGTGAATGGTAAATGTATTAGCTCTGTGCACAGCATCTGATAATGACAAGAAAGGGAGGCAGTAGAGTGAACACAGCTGGGTTATGTAATCAATATGGCTGGTCACTCGGAACGGGGGGGGCATCATGTTGTTGACTGAACTGTTGTTTACATACAATACACTTGTCTACACTGCTAGAGCCTTAAAAATGAAAACACACATAACATTCAAAGACAAAGAAAAAAACCTTTTCTCAACCCAGTGTGCAGTATAATCCAAAGAAAACCTTAACTGATTGAAGGCACCCTCGAAGCGTCAAGGGTTGTGACCCGTGTCAAAACTGAGCAAGGTCACAGCAAAGTTACCTTTCTCTGTAAATTAAAGCTGTCGTCTTGGACAATGGTCGGATGATTTCAATTAAACTGTGTTCTGTGTGTACAGGGTTCCCGGATCCATTCAGTTACACATGCTGTGTCTTCATTGCTTACAAATTATGCCCTGCTGGGACTGAAATGCATGTACTGTCTTTGTGAGATGGATCGCCTACTAGATGGAAACAGAAGAGTCACATAGTTTGGACCTATAGTATTTCTAAAATTAGGAATTAGAACTCCTCTAGTGTCTTACTATTGAGCAAGAGATAGTATCCATATGTACCTATATTATATTAACAAGTGGGATTGTGTGTAAGGCAAGCATGACTCCAGATTTCTGTCATGTTACTATTGCCATTTCTTTAGACCACTCTACCACATAAACAATAAAAGCTATCAAAACAAAACCAATTTTCAAATGACCAGACTGACGGAACTCAGGTTGCTTGAGCTATCATGTACAACCCCGTTTCCGACGAAAAACAGAATGCAATGATTTGCAAATCATTTAAACCCTTCATTTAGAATAGAAAAGACTGGAGTTGCGTAACGCTAAAAATTAGTTGTGTAATACTAAAAAAAACATCTCACAACTAATTACGTTAGTTGGAAACAGGTCAGTAACATGATTGGGTGTAAAAAGAGCATCCCAGAGAGAATGAGTAAAAGATGGGGAGGGGTCACTGGTGTAGCTATCAGGGGTGCAGGGGGTATATTTTTTTGCATTTTTATTTTATGTTTTGTTGTTCTATGTGGCTATATTTGTCAGACATTGGCTGTGAGGTTATTCTACACCAGGATCGGCTTCACCACGCTACTCCAGTGGGAGGGGTTCACCACTCTGTGAAAGACTGTGGAGGCAAATAGTGCAACAACTTAAGAACAAATTTCTCAATGTAAAATTGCAAAGAGTTTGGAGGTCTCATCATCTATGGTACATAATATCATTATAATATTCAGAGAATCCGGAGAAATCTGATGTTTATACTGTATGTTCAGACCGGTTGAATTTCAGTTGCTCAAATTTAGATTTCTATGAGCACTTCTGTAATTATAAGCACTGAAAATGTGCATAAGCTAACATGGTTTTAAAGGAAAGTCAGAGGGATACAGGGATTTCAACAGAAAATTCAAAGCTTCAAAACAAAAGAACGAAAGTTCAAAGCTTTAAAGCTATATTAACGCACATTTTTACTTGAATGTTTATGAATGATAGAATATTTCAATTAGCTTAATTTTCATAATGTTTTTAACCCTAAAACTGTATCTCTTGAACTGTTTAAGATATAGAGAATTAACTAATTTTACTTGACAGCTTTAGGGCTATCCCAAATGAAAATCCTTAAATGTTTATTGACTTTGACACTTTGTTGACTATGACTGTCTCATTTGTATAATTACCTTTAAATGTGCATTGTGTAGAATCCAGCTTCTAAACAACATGACTTCTCTCCTCCTTGTATTTCCTCATCAAACAAGACCAGAATAGTATTAGCCAGTTCAGGTTGGTTTAGGGTGCGAAGAATTCTACTGCAAATACTATCATAATTTCCTGCTTTCAGGAAATTTCTTGTAGACACTTTTTCAGATGTCTGCAGTTCCTTTACAACTGGCTAACCATTCTTAAAATTTGTGCCAAGTATCTAATATTTTAAGCTACTTTATGGCCTGTTAAATTTCACTAATTCACTGATAACCTTCTAATTGTTGTGTTTTTTTCCGTACTGCTTTCCTCCATGGTCCTATCTGGTCATATGTTGTCTTGGCTGATTTGGTTTCCTTTGTGAAGTTTTGTGTGTGCATTGTGCTTTGTTAGGGTTCTTGTATTGTTTGCTTTGTATTCCCGGTTTTGTACATACTGCCCCTTTAATTTAGTCTAAAACAGTATCTCTTCAACCGTGCAAGGTAGAGAGACAAAACTAATTATTAGCTTTGCGTTTTTGCATATGTTTTAATTTCTATTAGTTTCAAATTATTTCTTTTCAAATTCTGTTTATTTTCAGTTAGTTTTCAAACAGTTTTTGCTAGGTTTAGTAAGTTTCTATTTTTCTGATATTTTCATATTTTTTCTATAGTTTTGTTTCAGTTTTATATAGATACACTGAGCGTGTTAAAACATTATGACCACCTGCCTAATATGCTGTTAGTCCTCGGTGCACCACCAAAACAGCTCCAGCCAGCCGAAGCATGGACTCTACAAGACCCCTGGACGTGTCCTGTGGTATTTGGCAACAAGACATTAGCAGCAGATCCTTCAAGTCCTGTGAAGTGGAGCCGCCATGGATCGGTCCAGCCCATCCCAAAGATGCTCAATCGGATTGAGATCTGGGGAATTTGGAGGCCAGGGTAACACATTGAACTCTTCTTCATGTTCCTCAACCATTCCCAAACAATGTGTGCAGTGTGGCAGGGCGCAATATCCTGCTGAAAGAGGCCACTGCCATCAGGGAATACCATTACCATGGAGGGGTGTACCTGGTCTGCAACAATGTTTAGGTAGGTGGCACGTGCAGAACATTGCCCAGAGCATCACACTCCCTCCACCGGCTTGTCGCATTCCCACACTATGGTCTGCAGCTAGGCAGCCCCATACACAGCAGGGTGAGATGTATTGTGTGTTTTGACACATTCCTTCCGTAACCGTCATTACATTTTTCTGTGACTTCTGTCGGTGCAGACCAAACAGCATAGCCTTTGTTGCCCTCTCACATCGATGAGCCTTGGGCACCCAACACCCTGTCACTGGTTTGTGGTTTGACCCTCCTCACACCACTCTCAATAGTTACCCACCACTGCTAACTGGGAGCACCGCACAAGCCTTGCCGTCTCAGAGCATCTCTGACCCAGTCTGGCCATAACAATTTGGCCCTTGTCAAAGTCGCTCAGGTCTTTACCCCTGACAATTTCTCCTGCATCCAACGCGTTGACTATGAGAACTGATTGTTCACTTACCATCTAATCTACCCAGACCTTGACATGTGCCCTTGTTACGAGATAATTAACATTATTCGCTTCACCTGTGAATGGTCATAATGTCTTGGCTCATCAGTGTATATTTGAATAACCTATTTTTGCTTGGACATTATGGGGTATTGTATATATGATTAATGAAGGGAAAAAAAGTATTTGATCAATTTTAGAATAAGGCTGTAACATAACAAAATTTGGAAGTGTTTTGACTACTTTCTGAATGCTATCTATGCTGTCTTAGCCAGGTATACCCAGCACACATGGACCTTCTGCTGATCCTGCAGCAGGTCAACACAGCAAGGGTGCATCAGTAGTTCCTCCTTCCTGTCTTATAAGGTAAGAACAAACTTTACCTACACATGGACCACGTTACTTGAAAACAGACTTTACTGTGCTATTGCCCCACCCCAGCCACAAGCGCTCCCTGATATCCTTCCATGGCTATGCCAAATAATATTTAATTATTTACACCTCTTGTGTGACTCGTATCATGGTCAGAGACAAGGTGGGAGAGCCCAGTGAAGAGCGTAGTGGATGTGCGATACCCCCAGCCAGAGAAGCTGTTCTGGAGGTGAGGGAAACAGCTACAGATCCCGTTATTAAAATTCACGTTCAGTCTTTGGCAGAGGAAGTTGGATCCTACTTCTTCTCCATCTGCACTGCAGTCCGGTACGACATTCTCAATCCTCACCAGCCTCCAACAGGTGAACAAGCTCATGCAATCTACCAGAATGGAGTTAGATGTAGCAATTGAGCGGTTAAAGAACAAGAAACTCCCTAACCAGCAACAGACACATGAGCTTTGGTGCTGCACGAGCTTCGGAGATAGATATGTAAGAGCTGATGAATGTAGAAGCTGTGCTGAAAGTGAAGATGCTGGGAACCACCAAAATGCAGTTTTCATATTAGGATGCAGATGAGGTTGTCAGTGAAACACTGAAGAAATAGAATACTGGATTCTTAAATGTAGAGGCTGTTGATGATGCATCACTTGAAGGGTAGACCTTAGCGGATGTAACTCACAGATTTTGAGTGCTGGTCAACTTTACAAGCTTGTCCACTGACGAGTTCATACGCAAATCTTGACTAGGGAGGCAAAAGTGCCATAGCCGGCCCTGAGAGAATGATAGATTATTGCGATGGTGACTGATGATGATCTTGAAGAGGTCAAGAACCTGATTCATGCAGTAGCTATTGGACCTCACTGTAACTGGCAAGGCCAAAAAGTGTTACCCTGTCAGTAAATTTGGAAATTTGTGCCTCAATAACCAGATACATGTAGACAAGTCAGTGTTATCAAAAACATAACCGTTGATAAGAAAATGCAGCCCTTAAAAATACCTATATACACATTACGCGTGTAGAATTGTAGAGTTAGGATGAGTGTATTCAGTGATCTAACTCAGTAACTGTTTGGAAAGGTGGAATACATGCGGTAAAGAGGTCAATGGAACTTGAACAAAACATGTTACATATGCCTTTGAAACATTGGAGGAAAGATGATTAGAGGGAAAGATATTTGTCATCACAAATGAAAGAATGTAATGCATGGGCAAGGAAGCAGAGGTACTTAAGCTAATTACATCCTAGTGAAAGTCAGATACTGTAATAGAGAGGAAGATGGAAAATAAGGGATGAGATAGAGAAGAAATTAGTGAGATGCATGCTTAAAGGTGCAAATTTACTGTGCTTCATTTCACACATATGAAGGAACCAACCTAAATGGAATGTAAGAACAAATGGTCAAAAGGATAATCTTAAAGGGATATAAATGCTACGTAATTGTATGATTGTCTGATGTTTTCAGAGCCTTATGAATAGAGGATATGGTCTTGTGAAGCATGTACTGTGAAGTGAATGTGTAGTTCCTATAACTGTGTATAAATATTAAAGATGCAGTCTGGGACTCTGGGACAAACCTTTTTTTTAAACCTCCCGTTTTGGGCTGGATGTGTAATATATTGTTTATGTGTGTATAATCGATTTGTAGAATCACTACCATACCTCAGTAAGCCAGGAAATTCCAAATGTGAAACCGAGTGATTTTGATGACTTGTGGCACACACTTTCACAAACATAACATACGGAACTATTTTTTGCTTGATAGTGCTACTTTAACTACCAGTGCCCAAAATCCCGGTACGCAACCGTAATAGTTAAAGGAGCTGAGCTCGGTCACTCAGGTCTGATTGATTGACCTTTATTTAAAAGGAACAGCTGTCACTCTGTCCATCAGTGAAGCGTATTGACCTTAAAACCTGTCTCAACTGTTACAACAAGGACCCTTCTTTCTTTTGCTTCTCTATCCATGGCCTAAACCTTCTCTCTATCACACACACACTCACACACAAACACAGACATTGGACACCTTTAAACACTAGCTTTGATTCTATGCAAAAGGTTAAATTTATGAGCAAAAAGAGAACCCTTCAAAGTTATATAAAGGGTTTTATAATCAGAACACTAGGGGTTTAGCCAAAATTGGCTCCAATTATAACCCTTTAGGGAGTCATTTATGAATTTAATCATATTTTGTGCTAAAAATATCATATACATAAAAAATAGAATACCAGCTTTCATTGTTATTATATAAAAACATGTGGCATGGTGTTTACAATCTCAAAACAAAAATGTTCAATAAGTGTTCTTCATCTGTCCCTGTAGGGGAACAATTCTTGGTTCTAGGGAGAAACCGTTTTTGTTTTGAGGTAGATCTTGGGTGGAATTTGGGTTCCAATTAGTTCTACCTGGAACCGAAAAAGTTTAACCAAGGAACAAAGCAGATCTATGTCGAAGTTCTTAGGCTGAAAAAAGGGTTCTCCTAAAGGGAAAGTCAAAGCACCCTTTTGGATCCATTTATTCTGAGAGTACAGTATCTTCATACCAACTGAAATTTTATGGAACAGGATACAGTGTGGGGTTTTGCCTTGCGGGTTCCTGAGAAGAAAAAAAGAGAAAAAACAAAAGATAATCTTCAGAAATAAGTTAATCTGCCACGGAGGAGACAAGTCCTCTGCAAACATATATAATTATTATAAAGTAGACGGAAGAGAAAGGAACAGCCAGAAGATTGTTTCCATCTGTAGTTGGGTTACTGCCAGACTAAGCCAGACATACACATAATGTGTTCAAAGTCATGCGATGATGAACTATTATGTTTTACACACTATTTATTGCACTCTTATGTATTACACACTATTTATTGTAAAGAAAAATGTAGACACAAACCTCTGTCAGTCAATCGCCCATTTGCAGATTCACAGAGGTCAGCAACAGTCTTTTATTGGATTGAATTATGTCAGGATGGGTCTGTAGCTCAAATTGGCTTATTAAAAAAATGTTTTTAATTTGTATGAGTTGGCTAGGTATCTTGTAAAGTGGATTTTTAAAGTAGCCTTTCCACAGTCTAATTAATTTTTGGTAGCTTTATTTTTGAACCAGTGATTATTCATTATGTATTCTAATGCAATTTTATACATGTAGCCTACAGTTTATCATATAAATTTGTCTTAATACAGTATATTTGATTAAATGATAAATTTTTCTAACTCAAATTAAATTGAAGAAGAAAAAACATAGTTGGGCTACTTTTAAGTTCAACCCCTTCATCTTGGTTTGGTTCGTTTTTAAATTTAACTGAGACAGTAAATTTACATTTTAGTCATCTCGCTGATGCTCTTATGCAGAGAGACAGGCGTACATTATTGATTGCATTCATTTAGTATTATTATTTTATTTGTCATCGAGGGAGGCGAGGGGAATAATGATCCATTTGGAAGCTGGGGATGAATATGTGGTTGTGATAATATGAGGGCCAGATTGGACAGTCACAATTTGAATTTAGCTTTTGTAGAACCACGTTTTCATCTAATAGTGTATCCTTTCATTAAACACATTCTTTCATCTTGCGTCCAGCTGGCGTTTATTTTGCAACAGCACAATATTTTATGGACAATACTGCTTGCCACTTTGGCCTGTGACAATGTTGCAAACAAGAATTTGTTCTGCCCCTTGCCATGGAGACACTTCAACTCAAGTCATGTATGGCCAAAACATTTCTGTTTTTTATGTCTTCAAGGTAGTTAAATCATACCTGGGTAGTCAAGGCAGCGCTAGTTTGTAACACACGTTTACCAGGATTTTCAATCTGTTAGAATTTTTCTTCGAATTGAGATCCAGAGTGCTAATTCCCAGAAATGGGAATTAGACATTGCAAAAACTAATTTTGACAATACAGCAACTAAAGCTACACCCATCAGTGATGCACAAGTCTTATATGGGACTGATAAAGGAGTGAATTTAGCGGCTATCAACTTGATATTTAGAAACACAAACAGTTAAAAACTAATTAAAGCTGTTTTGTGTTCAAACTAATGCAATCTCAAGACTTTGAAAAGGGTTTGGCTGGTCTGCCTGCTTGGAAAATAAATCTTCCACAGCTTTATTCCAAGATTATCTTGCATAAAATGTTGGTAATTCATTCTCAGAATGATTTTTCCTGGAAAAATTGTGTGCTTTCCATTTCCTATGAAGAAAACATATTTGAAGAGTTCACCTTCCTGAAGTCATGATCAGAATGTCTCTGACACGCGTCCAGTGCAACCTTTTTCAATATGAGTACAAATATGTATTGTTAGCATACCCATGATCAGCCATAATGTAGTTTACAGAAGGTCAAGCATGTCTTGCCTTTGGTTGTGAAAACATCACTAATGGAATCACTAACAGAGTCACCAGCACTTGACTTGGGATAAAATAAGTGCGGGAACTGCCAAATTGCAGATTAGATTATGTTCATCAAAATGTGTGTGTTAATAAGGCTTGCTGCAATAAGGCTTGCTCTTTCGCCTTAAAAAGGAACCATAACGCTGTTTGTATAAAATTAGAACTACCAGAACACAGTTCCGGCCTAAGTCAAGCACTGAGAATCGTTAATATAAGCACTAAAATAAGCACTACTATTTTTGACACACACTAAAACCTGTAGCTAAAACATATAGCTAAAACCTATAGCACCAGCCGTGTGTTCCATGATTTTTCCGTGTTTGGATTGTTATAATAGAACCCATAGATATTGCTGTTAGCTTGATTTAAGAACTGCTAGGCCATAAACAAGGCTGTATGGTGTAAAATGACTGTAAACTAGATGTTTTATAGAGCTGTAATTGCATTGGTGTTAGTGTTTACATTTTCTGTCAGTAAAATATCTCTCTTTGTCCTTATGCAAAGGGAATGGTTTATATTCACTACAATAATAACACTAGCAAATTGAAATCTTATTCTCCTCTGAATTTTACGTCATTCTACCAAAGACACAATGATGGGATTTAGACCCTGTGCTTGTCCAGTGCTTCTTTTGTCTATAGCCAGAGGCATTACCCATCCGTGTGAAGACTGGCTGGTGATCATTATGGCCCAATGTATTCAGAGATACCACTGGATTGTTAGCTAGGCTAATTAAAGTCATTTCATGGTTCCTACACCTTCAAGGTTTTTAATCTGAAATGCACCATTGTGTCATGCAAAAGCTCCAAATTAAAAACATATCCCGAAAAGGACACTTCTAACATTTGTATCCACTACTCCCCCAAAACATGTAGCCCTAGTGAACCAAATCTTCAGAATTTTTGAAATCGATGAAAATGACCTTTTGTCAAACCACCACGTAATTTGTTAGAATTATGAGATTCCTACAACTTCCATTTGACTGTGATGAAGAAGCTTTGCACCTTGAAGTCAGTTTACGGAGGCACATCAAAAACTAAATAGGTGTGTTTTTTTTCTGTGACTATTCCATTTGTTAGTAGACAACTGATGTTTGGTTATCCATGAACAATTTATTTCCTACGGTTTTAACACACAGTATGTACATCATTGTCATTATAGATAATTCTAATTAATTCTAATGTGTATTGCTATACATTAGAATTAATGTACTGCTATAATTTCTTATAATACCGGTTACAGATACTGGTTATAAGCACGCCTGATTTAAGCACTCCTGCATGACCACAATATACATATTTTTATTCAAGTTACACATTTATTTATTATAATGTGGCCAAAAAAGATATCTGATGTTCTTTAGGGTCCACACTACGTTCCCTCAGCCCTATATAACTTATAGATTGAGAGGATATAGTGCTGAGGGACAATAGACATAGGCCTTTTCTTAATTGTAGTCCTCACATTAAAAATGACATACAACTTAACATGGGTATTACATGGTATTCAAGTCTATCAATTGTTTGCGTTTCATATTCAGATCATGCTTTTAATTGTCCTATTTTTAAAACAAATTTACAGACTTCCAAAGCATTAAAAATGTCGATGTAGCATCTGCATTGCAAGTCAGGATATCTTTTCTCAAATGTTCCCAACCACACAGGCATGGGAAACTACTTGCTTTTCCAAAAACTTCCTCTTCAAGGCATTCCAAACCTAAAAGCAACAGTGCACTAGCTCTAGATGTAAACAAAAGGACTCTAGCTGACATAGCTAACATTAGTAGGCAAACGATAGCAGGAATGTATAACATTAGCTAGCTAGCTAGCTAGCAGTACCATGCACAAGACACTTCTGTCAATGAAACTCATCTAATTTTGTAATTGCTGTATATCGTATCAAACATATACGGTTGGATATTATCATCCAACACTTGATGAAAGTTATCGACAGCCGCAATATGGGATTCCTAGCTTCACCTAGTTTATCCTTAAATAAAAGTCCCTCCTTTAAAGAAATGAAAATGGATAAGAACATTTGAAACATTAAACTTTTGGACTAGGTAATGGAAAAAAAATATGGAATGTTGTTAAAAAGTGTCTAGCTTCTTATAAGTTATCTAACTCACCTCATATGTGATTATGTCAAATATACATCACTATGTTTAAAGTCTGGAAACTTGCCACACCTAACTTTTGAACTACAGAATGGATTGGGTAGTTTCTTTCTCAGTATTACTGTACATGTTGGAGACATGATCTGCCAAACGATTTCGTGTTTTTTGAGGGGGGGTTGTCCTTTTAAAATTAGCTTTAGATTGTCTCTCCCAGCTTTGAAAGCCTTATGTAAACTGATCTGCCACCTGAAGCTAAAGCATTTATTTGTTATAATCACATTTGGTTAAAACTTAATTGGCATGAAGGAATATGTAGAGGGCGTTCAAACTGAGTAGGGAAAGCCCATGCATTATGTAACCAGGCAAGTGTGGCAAAGTAAATATCATAGTGGCAGTATCTATATTTGATTTTCCTTGAGAAAGCATAAGCTAATGAGTTGAAAAATATTCTGACTGAAAATAACAATTATGTGGCGGATATTGAGTGTGGCTTTAACAAACAGCCCTCAATGGTGGAATGATATGCAACATTATGTCAAGAAGCAAGCTCCAATGAGTCACTGCACCAGAGCCTCCCTTTCCCAATCGCAATTAGAGGGAGCTGCATCAGTTAACCCACATACATATTCATATCACGTCACGGGTTAGATCCTCATCTTGGTGCAATGCTCTGCAGCATTAGCACACGTTGAATACGTGATTGTCTCCGAGTGCATGAGGGAGCCCCACACCCGTAAAGCAACCTTGCAGTCAAAGCACCCAGAGCTCTCAGTGTTGGTACTTTCCATGTCCAGGCCCATTAGAAATGACACAGGCCTCAGATGGGTGTCAACTCACCCTCCCTCCAACACAACCTCAGTCCCTAACGGCATCGCATCGATCGCTGGGCACAGCAAGGCCTAAGGAGGCATTACAATGTTAATTATGCTTAATAAATCTGCCCCACCCCTTTAAATTCCTGCAATGCAATATATTTGGCCAAGAGGCAGAGAGAAATATTTTCTGCTGCATCTAGTTCAATTTTTCACATGGTGCCATGAGGCTGAAATAAAATATTTGCAGTTTTATAGCTAATTTCCTGAATTTCCACACATTCGGCCATCAATTTGCTACCAGGGGACCCTGAGACACGTGCCCTAAATGCTCGTCCAGTAATCCGACCCTGCTCCCATCAGCAGTCTGTGGGCTGATGCCCCTTCAATCACTGTCAGGTAACAGGTAGAAGTACAATGTAAGTAGAAAGTGCTCTGCATGGCGGACCAACAGACATACTCTATCATTAATTATTCATAGTTTTTTTTTTTTTTATAAATATGCAAACTCCAGCGTCCAGAGCAATTACAGATCCTCAATGCTGCAAGATTCCAGAAACAGTCAGTGTGAGTTATCAGCATTTTCATTATAACCAATATCCCTGTGCCAGTTATTCTTCCGTGGTAATGTCCTCTTCAGTAGTACTACTTTAAATACGTACTACGTGTATTAGGGGGCAGTTGATCTCTTGGAATAAGTCTTTTGTGTTGTTCAGTGCAGAAGTCTAATCCTGATGATCCATGCCTGAGCGTGTCCGTAGACAGTCCCTGATACCAGTCATGAGCCCCATTCTCCCTCCGCTCGACAATAACAGCCAGCCCTTTGTCTGTGTGTCAGCAGCCCTCCACATCCCCTACTCATTATTCAGCCGGAGACCAGATAAAGGGTTTTACATGGGAGATTAGGGAAGCTGGAGAGCAGAGGAGCAAAGACGATTGTAAAGACCCATTACAATCAGGACATATTTCTGTTGCTAAATTGGTATAGAACATGGGCACTTTACAGATATTACAAGGTAGAAGAATTCAACCGACGTATTTGTATCTGGTATAAATTGGATATTGGTTCATTTAAGTCCAAGCAGCGCACTGTAAGCCAACGGTCAGTGCTGTGTTATAGTGACAGAGTCGCCATTAATTGAATCAATAAGTGAACCACCATAAAATGTTTGTTTGGTTTTTACCTGACAGTCTTGTCTCTTGCCATGCTCTTTAGTGCGTAGTAAGCATTTCCCAACTTTATTATGTTCTACGAGAGTGCACCAGTCCCCAGAGTATACACAGCACACAATCTAATATTGAGACAGATGGCCGAACAGTATATTCCAGTTTTTTACTGTTGGTATATCAAACTATGTAACCATCGATAAATTAGTTGTCTACACATCTTAGGAAGCCAGATCTGCAGCATCATGCAGTATCAGAGGAGAATAATCCTGTCAGGAAACTATGAATTTAACATCCTATCTCACCTACAGCACTACAAGGATATTATTTATACAAGATAGGCAGAAGGTTTGTATCAGCTTGTTCATATAAATGATGATACATCGTGATAACAACAATGCCAGCCACAAATCAGGCGGCCCACAGAAGTGATGCTATCAGAGAGTCCTACTTTAATATTCCCCATGTATCACTGCCTCTGTCAATGCTCAGACAGTCTGTCCCCTTCTTTGAATGAAACACAAAGGCAGTGGCAGCAGAGTGAAGTGATATTAGGCCCCGACAGTTCTGCTCAGGGAGACGGGGACCAGAGAGATGGCAGGGAGGAGGCAGCGATGGTCCAGGGAAAACAGGAAGCAATGACTCTCCGAACAGAGTCTCTGTTACCCACCATGGCCTAGCAGCAGATGACTCAGCCGGTGCCTCAGGCACACTGACTTTCATAGTGTCAGAAATGGGGGGGGTACCTAGAAAAGGCAGTATGTTCACACCAGATCCATGTCTAATTAAACGTTTGTCCATGTTGGGAAAACATAAACCTGTCCTTAATACCTGATCCTAACCTAAACAAGTGAGTTAATCTTTTAAAATGTTCTCAAAGTACTAAACCTCAACTGGAGTTAGGAATAAATGGTGTAACTCTGATGACCTGTCATAGTCAAGTACTTTTTATAAAGTTGAGGAGAAGAACATCTGTTGTGACACAGCTCAATAGTACCAGTTATTCAGCCTCGTGGTTTTGTCCAATCTAAACTATGGTAAAGTAGTATAGTCTGGTGCAGCAAAGCTACTCCTTGCTCAAAACATGGCAGCACACAGCATTCACAACTAGACATACAGAGCTAGCATTAACAACATGCATGTTTCTCTTTGTTGGTTAAGGCGTGATGACAGATTGACTGCTCCAGCTAGTTTTTTTTAATGAGAAATATTACTGCAATGAAGAGTCCAAATTGTCTATATAATGAAATAACATACTGCTCAGGTACCCATAAATACATCACAAGGCATGCCAACAGTGGTTTCTTCACAGTCTTCCTCAATGACTCAAAACACAGCGAAATAACCTTTGAAGACTGATAAAACAACACATCACGGCATAGTGAGAACAGGTAAACACACACACAATCTAACCACATGAACTAAATCAACATGAACACAATCATTGGTTGTAGTGTTTGTAATATTAGTGACATGTTTTGCGTTTCCTTTGGACCCCAGGAAGAGTAGCTGCTACTTCGGGAGATGCTAATGATGACTAAAATAAACAAAGAATAAACGTATAAACCTACAAACCCTTTTTGAGTAGGCAGTTCTATAAACATTTATAATCTTTTTGAGTTTGTGCTTCACCTACTGATGTTTGCTTTCACTTAACCCACATATGTTTGTCTCCCCTCTGAACAAACACTGAATAGTACGTGAGTGGGAGGATAAACCAGAAGACAGAGGAGACAGAAAGAAAACGAAAGAGCATAAAGAGAGAGCCCAATATGGTCTGATCCCCCTGTGACACAGTTGTCCGTGGAGCTCCATGTTGTTAGCCATGAGGCGGTGGGCAAACATCCACTCAGAGTCACCTCAGGCAACAGCTGAGACGGCAGGCTGAGAATACAAAACCACAGGACGTCCGCCTGGGCCCTGAGGAACATGAGGGGAAATACATTGAGGGGTTGGATGTGCTGGAAAATTGGAGGTGCTGGAAAACAGGGTGGTGGTATATGTGTGATCCAGGTTAATGTGTACTTGTGGGGACCATATATCCTCCAAGGTTTTTTCACCGCTCCCCACTAGGGACAGTGGGGGACAGTGGGGGTTCGCACTCAGGGGTTCAGATTGTGGGAAAACGTACAATAGGGCCCGGTGTTAGAATTGGGGTTACTTTTGGATTTAGGATTAAGTGTTATGGCTAGGTATAGTTTACACATGAACACAACCTGTTCCACAGCCCCTCCCCAGTAGGTTACTGAGGTTTGGGTAAGGGTTCAGGCTTGGGTTCAGGCTTGAGAATATACAACATGGATTTCTGGGTCAGAGTTGGGTCTCCGGTCCCCACAAGGATTGAAAAACAAACGTGTGTGTGTGTGTGTGTGTGTGTGAAGGGTACCTCTAACAAAGCCGAACGCAGGGTGAAGGTATAGGTGCAATATGCAATAGGTGCTTTACTTAGAGAGATGGATTTTTTTTCCAAACACACACACAGACACGCACACACACACACACACACACACACACACACACACACAGACATGGAGAAAATGTCCATGTTTGCAGGATATAGTGCATAGCAGTGTTCTTCACAAATTTTCAGTTGGGGGCCACTAGGGTCAATAGAACACAAAATAATGTGGCCCTATCAATGAAGACCACTAGGAAATAGAGAAATAGAAGAGCTACGTGCCTTGTTTTACGCTATAACCTACATAACATATATGTTACGTACCAAGAGACAGATAGAGAGAGAGTAGGGGCCTTGACACAGGATTTGACTGGACACCATCATCACCACCCAGTTGACCTGGAAGGTGAATTCTCATTTCCTGATGTAGCCGGTTTGTTTACGATCCAACACATCTCTCTCTAAGAAACAAGCGCTGGCGCCGCTGACAACCAGATGAATGTTCTTTGGTGCTTTACAAGAATCCCAACGAAGACACTTGGCAGTAGAGAGTACTTCTTCAAATAGTACTTCTTCAATACAGTTAAGGGAATTTTTCGTAACAGGTAGAACTCAACAGCTACAAAACCTACATCACCATTTTACGTTCATATACAAAACGCCTCTTAGTTTTGGAGAGGTCCATCTGACTGTAGAGTCTGAGCTGGGGTCTGGCTCTGGGCTCTGTAGGTATGTTTGATTGCAAAGACCTGTGTGTTCTCAGTCTCCCTGGACAGTAGTAATGCTGCAATCTCGTATCATCTCAATGTCTCTCTCTGTCACTCTTCTCTATCTCTCTCCACCACAACCAACATGACAGCAAAGAAAGGTAACAGTAACAGAAGGAGTTTCAATTACAAACACTAATAAAGATTTAAAATCATTAAACTGTCCACATGCTTGGAATACATCTATTTATTTCGCTCAGGAAAAAGAGGAGAGAATGGTTGAGATATGCATCTCTGCTGATTTTCTGACCAGTTTAGCAGCCACATAATTTAGATCCACAATATCCCAGTTGATTTGTTTTCCCCCAGCAAGAGAGACACTGCACAACAGTGCAGATTAATGTCCTGCTATTTGTTTCCACGTCTGTATCTGAGGTAAAATAACATCTCTGGTGCAAGGGACAGGTACTGTACGGGAACTGACGGTAAACAGCGTGGGCATGGAGCCATTCTGGGACTCGTGACAAATGAGATACTGCATGTCATCTATTGTAATTAATCCTGAAATATAATAATTATGGCTTGTTTAAAATATTCAGAGGGACTAAAGAGGTCTTGCGTTTGGTTGCTATTAGCGAGACAATTTCCATTCACACGTTTGGATGTGGGAAGTTTTCTAAAGCACTGCGGATATGTAGACTTTGAGTAATTAAATTGCTCTGCTTTGTCAGGACTTTCGCAGGGAAATGAGCATTAGTTTGAAAAGATCCAATGAGTTTATTTATTGGTTTGCATTTCACAGAGAGAGAAATAATCCTCATGAGTGCACACACAAGAAAACGTATTCCGCAGGAAATAAGCAATAAATAAATGTAATTAAGCCTGTAGCAATTATTTCATTTATTTGATTGGCAACCTCTAATTAAAGCCCACTTAACACAAACCATTTAATTTGTGCCTCTGGATGGATCTCTGTGTTTCTGCCCACCCATGCTCTTTTTCATTCCAGTAAGTAATCACAGCATGTAGTCATTCAAGTACACTACCCAGATAGACAGACAGAAAAGTGGCATACTCTCATTCTCTCCCTCTTTCTCTATCTGTGTCTCTTTCTCTCTCTGTCTGTCTCTCTGTCTCTCTAGGCAGCTGTTGTCGGATAAAAAACAACACCACCTTTTAGCTTCTATACATGTTCACCTACTCGAAAGAATGGAGACGTATTGTGCCATATAGCATCATTGAGAGCTTTAAATCAGTTAGGGGTTTCCAGGTAATCTTTGAGGGTCGTCTACAGAAATTGAGGCCGTAAATTGAAGACTTAATTTCAACAGGGAATGAATATGTTGTCCTCTGTTGTTTAATGGTGTTGTCTTACCCAAACCACCGGCTAGACAGAAAGGGTTGTAATACGATTGGAGCAACATTCCATAAACAAAGACATAGAATAAATGAGAGCAGCTCTGCCCGCACCAAAGACTTCTTATGAACGAGGGGCCTGGATTACAGTAAGCAGCAGACAAACGTTTTCATCCAACAAACTCAAAACAGCAGAAATATCAAAGCAACACAATGCCTCTCAATATGTGGTAAATGATAGGGTCCTCTGTCTATTACTCCCATAAGGTATTCTGGTGTTTATACACTAATAACAAAGAGTTCCTGCTGTGCTTAAGCAGCTTTATGATCAGAGGTTCACAGCTCCTCATAATTTACTTTAGACACAGCTACGGGCTAATTATTTTTTTGCTATCTAATTTGACTGTATGGCGTGGATGTTGACAGGGTAATAAAGCCAAATGGCTTTGACATTCCCAGCAGTGTTCCTGCAGGGCTGGGCTGTGTGCTATAATGGTGTGTGACAGGGCTGTGGGTTGGTACGAATGTGTTGACAAACCGCCTGACGGACCGAAGCCCTTTGTGTTGAAGAGGGAGTGATAGGGCGCTCCACCCCCGCGGCCACTCATCAGTACATTAATTACTGTGTGGATCTTCGAGGGAAGTGGGAAACATTTCCCATTAACCACTTCTCATTAACCAATTTACGAAATGTGCAAATGGTTAACTTCAGGAGCTGCCAAAGCTAATGATGTACAGCTACGCCATACATCCATATTTACCCAGGTGCCATTTGATTTGCATGCACATCACACCGGCATGTTCTCTGTTGGATGCCCCAGTGGGTGTAAGTCCTTTTGGTGTCAATATTTTATATTGTACATCAATTAACCTTGAACTGTCTGGGTACGTTAGACAAACGCTCCCCATGTGTTTGAGCCAGAGAGGGTTGCTCGGCCAAGTCTGGCTAGCTTAAACACCACTGGGGATGATTGACAGCTTTTTAAAAATGAGTGTTTTTGAGTGATGGCGTCTCATTCTTCCCCTGGAGACGAGCCAAAAGTAAATGTTCACTCATGTCCTGCCGCGGATGACTGATGTTGTCAAAGATCCAGTTTTTACAGAACTAGGGTTAAAGAGGTACACTCACTTTGCAATGGTAATGGTGTTTGCTAAAG
The DNA here is from genome assembly GCA_016801175.1 of Esox masquinongy. Classification (NCBI taxonomy): domain Eukaryota; kingdom Metazoa; phylum Chordata; class Actinopteri; order Esociformes; family Esocidae; genus Esox; species Esox masquinongy. The sequence goes on from JACXGI010001169.1 coordinate 78,766, forward strand.
ACGTCTCTGACTGACATATGAAACAGACTTAGTTTAAAAGCTAGATGTAAAATAGCTCATTTATCCATCTTTCATTACTTGCTCAGTTGCCTTAGGTTAGGCCATCAATCTTTAAACTCTTCCACCTGACAGAAGTTTGTACGGGAGACCAGAGGGCATGTGACACATGTAGGTCTGTAACTCTGCGCCAATATTTCAAAGACGACTATCAAGAGAGAACAAAAGAAGAACAATCGACTGTGTTCTGCCAAGGCAGAGCTGTTTGGGTAAGATAGAGGGAATGGTTAAGTCCTCCAGTACTTCAGAGAGGAGATGGACACGAGGGTGCCTGTCATCACTCCTTGATTAGTGAGGAAGGCCCGAGGAAGGCAGCACGGCCCCGGGGCTCCACTGATCACACAGATGCATTATGGTCCTGACGAATAGACAGGTAGGGCAAATTGTCTTCTGCCTAGAACGTTTGTAAACAGATACATTTTGAGGGCTTGACCTCGAGTAGTCAGCATTACAATGTACAACTCTGTCTGTCTGTAGCGACAGCTAGCATACATTCAAGTGTTGAATTAAAAAATGGCCGTCTGAGCGGCCGGCTCGTTGAGGCTGGAGCCCTATGTGATGAAGTGTATTTGCCAATCCACCTGGGGTGGAGGTGACATCATCAGCAGGGATTTCCTTGTCTCATTATGGTTTGGAAACTATCTAAACTGGGTCGAGCTCCTGCATGCTAAGTTTCAAAAAATGACTTTGTGCAGATGGCTGGAAGGAAGACGTGCCACAATCTAGAACTCTCCCGAAACATGGTGATAGTTGCTGCAACAAAACCTCACCAAAAACATTTTGTTGCAAATGCCTGTGAGATTGCACTCAGAGTGGGGTTAAAAACATCAATGTGTGGAAATGTCTACAAATGTGTTTTTCTCATGTTCTCCTGCTAAGCCAGCATTTGCGCACATACTGCAAACATTTACCTACGCTGATTGTTGTTTGTCTGATCCCTTCACACTTGTCTCAGGCTTGATTGACAACTGAGGGTATTGAAAATGCCATGCACCTTTGACGACCTTTTCAGCATTGCAATAACAGTAATTCCAGCATAAAGTCATTGAACACAAGAGAGAGGAAGCCATACAATACTTTTCGCCAGAACAAGTGCAAATGAGGTGGGTGATATTTCTATAGGATTCCAGCCTTGTCCAATAACACTGGATTGCAGTGACCTTTCTTAGCAGGGAATCAGCTCAGCGAGGGGCTCCATGGATTAAGCAGAGCATCATTAGGATGACCCACGCTGGCAGGTAGACTGCCCACGCCGCAATGAAAGTGCCAAAACACCTTATGGAGTGCGATAGGTTAACCAAGTAGGGGAGGGCTGGAAAGGAAAACCGGGAGGGAGACAAACGTGTGCATCTTATGCATTCGACTCACACAGCATTGTTCAGACACAGAGGCAATTACGTTTTACGAGTGACTCCCGATTTCCGTGGCCCCCCATCTCAATCTCCACCTGCCACGTCCGGAGTATCACACGGTGCGATCGGTGTCTACATCTTGTGGCCCGGTATTCCTTGCCTGGCTCTGGGGAAACAGCTCCAGATGGTGGGCCCATTAGTCAGAGCAGCGGAGGCACCCTGGCAATGTACACAGCCATGTCAGAGGCCCAATAATTGATATGGATGATTACAGGCCTCTCATTGGCTCACAGGAATAAAGACGGGAAATATCACGCTAATTGTCAGTGAAGGATGCAAACTGGCTGCGGGTCATCATTTGCTCCACGAGCAAAGGCCTCACTATTCCCTGTGGCCCATTCTGCTCCAAAACATGATCCACTGCCCTAGAAATGGCTCTAGAAGGCTCTAGAAAAGGCAGCAGAAACAGAGGCTAACACTGCCGCAGTCAAACTGCATTCTCATACAGAGTCTGTGTACAGGGACTTTGGAAAGTATTCAGTCCCTTTTATTCAGTTCCTTCACTTTCTCTACATTTTGTTGTGTTGTAGACTTGATTTGTAATAGATAAAATATCTATTTTTGCCTCCAATCTACACACAGTACCCTTTAACGACAAAGCAAAATAATAATAATAAAACAATTAAAAAAACAGCTCTGGATTTAACACTGAATTATAGTTTTACCAGTGACACCAACGGGCAGCGTCATTCTGCATAGAAATGAACGGAAGATTTTTAACGAATTTAAATGTACAGTAAACACCTTTTCGTACAGATGGTACATAGGCTACCTGTATATTTTTACCTAGTATCACACTGTTACACTTTGGCCACGAGAGGAAAAATGTAGTGGTATTTATGTATGTTTAGTTATAATTTTCTGAACACTGTGTGATCATTGCGTGATTTTGATGATGCCAGATCTTAAATTATTAAACAAGCGCCATTTCCCAGAGTAGCATAAGTAACGGAGGACTGAAGATCCAGAGAAAGTTGGATCTGCAGCCTATTTGAACTTCAAAAGTCATCATTGATCGCCATCATTGCAAAACCTGCAGTTACAGAAGATTGTTGCCTGCATAGTCTGATCGTGGAGTAATAACTCCACAGTGAGATGAGACCAGAGCAGACCTTTAGAGAAACATAATAGAAGTTAATGAAAACCCTGGGCAGTTCTCTGTGCTGGAGGCAGGAACAGGGAAAGGGCTGTGTAGTAGTACGTAATTACTCTCTGTGTGCTTCTGCTTCAGATGGCATTACAATGAACTCCATCCAGACAACGCCACACAGACAACCACTCTTCCTGCAAACTATCACATTCTAGTCTGTCCAAAGCTATGGGCCCAATATGGTCTCAGTTTAGAGTACACTATAGTAAATTTAAAGGCGAATAATGGAAAATATCTAAAAAAAAAACAACATTTTGTTCGACTGTCTTTTAAAGTGTGCATGTGTCCCAGGAAGGGCGAGACAGCCAGACTTATATCACAAAGCCCAAACGCTCCTCCTTCACAGAAGCACTTTGTGGAATAACAAAAAAAATGTATAGTTCTGTCACAGCGAAAGTACAAAATGATTAAAGCACAATTATGCATATCCTAAAATCTGATACCAGGGAACTTCGCATTCATACTGAAAACACACAGGCAGAACTTTTTCAGAAAGTCCCATAGATGGTGATAGCGCATCATCTTTATGATAGCTAACATCGTTTGATTGCTTAGAAAAATGGCTTGTCCTGATGCTGGCTAATCTAGCAACACGATCAACATGGGCTGCATGTCATTTGTTTTTATGTCAGAAAAGTTTAGATTGTGAATCTAACCCTCAAATATGTCATTTTAAATGTAATGCAAATGCAACCAATTGGGCTTAAATATCTAAATGATTATGTACAGCACTTTAGTGAGGGGAGAACTGCATGTCCTTGTGAATTAAAGGGACTACATTTTGTTGAATTGCTGTTATTACCCTTTAACAAAGACCTATTTTTATATTTAACAGATTTAACTGTCAGGTAAACAGACGTTTTTAGCCAAAAAATTGCACACCTACTAGTAGTAACCACCTGCTACTGTTCCCTGGCTCCCTCCTTTGGAACACGGTTGCTGAAATGGACCTAATTCATGTTGAACAAGGATGGTTCAGATTTTGTCTCACACTGGTTTTGTAGTAGGTCTACCTCCTTTTCTTAAATTACACTTAGTAGTAGGCTATAAATGGGCAGTTGCGTACCGGAGATGCCGCAAGGTGGGTAGGTGCATGGAAAGAAAGAATGTTTGGTCAAGCTCAGATTATTTGCAGCCATTCATTTCAAAGGTGTCTGCTTTGTTTCAACTGCGTAGGTTCTTATGAAAAAGCAGTAGCAAATGGGAACACAAGCAGGAGAGTGAGGCCATCACACTGGTCTACAGAAAGACAACTGAAGAAGGAAACACACAGGTACAAGAACGAGTGCCAGAAGAAGACAGAGACGGTAAATAGGTTTTTAACTGAAGTGTTACTGACTTCCTCAGCCTTTCTGGCTTAATCAGGATATTGAAGGATGGTATATCTTCAGCTGCAGTTCGGTTGTGATAGTCCACTATCAGGGTCAACAGCATGCAGCACAGAGACACAGAGGGAGGATGTTTTGGCAGGTTCTGTTTTAGTTACAATACGTTTTTTTAATGTGGAATGGGTTTGTATAAACTGCCGTTGTATGAATGGACAGAATTAGAGTAGGAGAGCTGTATGTCTGAGGGATATGCAAGTACAGTGTGGATGTGTTTGTGGGAAAACTATGTACAAGAATGTGGGTGTATGTGTTTTAGATCGGTCAAATAGTGGGTGAAAAATAACAAATAAAGTCGAATGATCTCAAACACCCTTAAATTTGCAGCAGCAAAACAATTCAACAAAAGCAGACGCTGTATTCCAGTGCGGGACAGGAACATCCCAATTTCATAGACTTGGGAATAACAAATTTAGTGTCTATTTCTGATGCAGTGTCTATGTAGGAGTTTTGTTAAGAACCTTGATGTTCCATCTGAATGCTAAACATTAGAACAGTATCTTTCATATCAGTGAGAAATAATTAATCAAATCTATGGTAAAATGACTACACATCCTTAAAGGTTTAGGCTTTGTGTATACACATGACGTCCTTCACCAGTGTTGGGAACGTCAAACTGACCAGATTTGACCAAGAAATGCTGCATTATTTGAATAAAGTGCAAGAGTTATAATATTTTTGCCTAGAACTGTATACAGTATAAATAGCAGACAAACAAATTCAAATGTTATTCAAATATGGTCTGGTATTATGACACACTGGATTCCCCTGTCAGTTGTATTGTTTCTCTGCTTAAAAGACAGTTGTTTTATTTAAGAAAAGCACAAACCAGGACCAGAGTTTCTGCCATCTGCACCATGAATCTGGAAACCAGACATTGTTATGCAACATACCTTTTGTAGTATAACTATCTATCTCTTTGGTTTCTCCTTCTAGTGAGAATCCAGTGTGTCTTGTCGGTTTGATCTGCATCAGCAGCTCCAAATAGCCGAAGAGAAGGAGCAGTGGGCTTTGTGCTGTATGCTATTGTATTTGGAGGCTCTGCACCCAAAATGTAATGTGCTTTCACCTGTAGCTACATCACGAATAGACCCACACTAAAAAAAATAAAGATAAAGGGCAGTTCGGCCCTCCCCAGTTTCAGAGGATGGAGTGTCTGTCACCGTTCAGAACCCAGAGGACTGACTACTGGGATGTGTTAGGAATACCATAGGGCAACAATGTATGGTCTATAGTTGAAACTCGGTTTCTGTTATAAACATGTTTTATTAGAAGCTACAAAATTAATAGAGATGTAAACAGAGCAGGTGCTTACTTTTGAACAAATGGAGGATGACAGGTTTAAAGGTTCTGACGTTGTGTCCCTGGCAACAGTTCCGGCCCCGCCCACAAAGGGTAAAGAAATGAGAAGCTCTCTTTGAAATGCATTCCTTTTAGTGCCATGTTACATGTCTTGAAATATATTATGTTCATATAATGATGCATTCTCCCTGTAACCAAGGGGCTGCCTGATTTGTGACATGCATGCAAATAAGTCCAATTTAAAATAATAAATAATCTTTAACACATACTTTAAGCCAAGATGGTGATACTGAATGCACGCAGGTGTCCAGGGTGTTACTGCACCGAAAAGGCATGGAATTGATTGCTTTGTACTACCGCAACTAATATCGACGAGGCAAAAATTATTTACATCTCCTATTAATTACTATTGGGGCTTGCGCAGCAAGATACCCCAGATTTGATCTTCAACATACTTTTTCTTTAGAATGCTACTCCTCTTACACTGTTTAAGCTAGAAACTTTGTTCAAACTTCAAAAATGGTAGACTGTTCCAGATTAAGTTGCTCGTATATACAGCTTTTTGATATATTGTTTTAATTAATTGGAGACTAACAGTACCTCTTTCAGTAGAACCAATGAAAGTAGAGAGCAAAAAAACTTTGCTTCACATATTTAGGATATACATACTTCAAATGCTTCAACGTGTATCAACTATGACAACAGAAATTTGCATTATTAGATGAATGAACCCAAAAATAGTATCACTTAACACGTTCAAACTAGACAGACCAAACCAACTTTGTTGCACGTCTAGGCTATCCCACAACACATTCTTTAAAGTGTTTATTTATTATATAGCCAGTTAGAATATAACTAATATGTTTTAAACCCATAAATGTTTTAAAATAATAGCATGTTAGTTTCAAGAAAAACTTGACTTACAACACTAGTCAAACATTGGAGTGGTGCCAGGGAACATTTTCGTTGATCGAGCAGGTATGAATGTATACCAAGCTATCCCTTTTATCTAACATTCAGTATGTATTTCACAGATAACTTCTTCATCCCATTTTGCTATGAAATAATCTGTGGAGGGTCAGTTAACTGATTGAAAGGCATCCTGTAGACATATTATGTGTTTGCCTGACGTGGGATACATTTTGTAGCCCCCCATCAAACGTTAAGAACCAAGCATTTTTGAATGCAGGGAGGTGTTTATAAAAGTGGTCTGTAGTTTTAGATATCATCATAAGTCATTTCTAGGGAGGTCATATTTTTCCTCAGCTGATCAAAAAAGGCAAAAGTCTCTTCTAGGTACAGATCCACTATTTCGTGCATCCCTACAGGCCCCCGGCGATTGAAAGCGTTATCTAGGTTTGAAGAGGCAAAGGATGGCTTCCTTGCTTTAAAGTGTGCCTTAAATTTCTTCTAAAACGGATTGTGCTATGTATAATGGGATTATGACTAAAAAAGTTATTAGTTCTCAAGGCAGATAAGGGACATAAACACTGCGCCAATAGAACAGGGATGGCAATCCTCAAATTTAATTCTAAGCCAGTTGGACAACGCCAGGGGGTCATTAAGCCAAAACATGACAGAATTAATATTGGAAGACCAGTAGTGAAACATTATGTTTAGGAGAACTAATCCTCCCTTGAATTTGGACTTATAAAGTTGCTTTGCTCTATGTTCTATGACCTCATGACAACCAAGGAGTTTTCCACAGCCAAAACATGAAAAGGTTTCAACTGGCTAAGTCAGTTACCCGATTTGAATCTAAATGAATATGCCTTTCAAATTGTATAAAAGGCTAGGAAGAATGGCTATAAATATTATTTCATAATAAGCAGAGCTGTGGCTCTGCCCACCGAGTAAGGGGAGAATTGCATTCTGGGCGATCTTCAGCTGTCTGAATGAGGGAATAGTGATTTTATAGTATGATCTGGGTATCGTAGTTATGAAACTTGTGGAAGTTATTTGATCCTGATGTACTGTGTGACTTTGTTTACTTTCCCTTGTTACCATAGCCACGGGAAGTAAGGTGGCTGGTGATGCTGTAGTCCTGTGTTATAGCCTCAGTAAACCCTGACGAGATTCTCAAAGTCACGTTTAGCTTATGCGATGTACGCACGTCGTCCGTCCGTTTCATCGATCGACATCTGCTCAATAACCCCAGCTCAGCCGTCATTAGCATGACCTGATTAAGACATCTTCCCATGGCTATGCTTGTTACAGAACCAGACATACACAAATTAAATTGGCTAGACATATGTGTAACCGTTGAATTGCCAATGCCCCTGTGTGTCGCTGTGCTCTGCCCTGTGAACCTTTAAAGTCCTCAAATATAATCCGTCTTGTTCTGTTCCTTTACAAGCACCTGGGGGAGAACACAACGTCCAAAAACCTAGTAATACAGTTCTACAGTTTCAACTATTGTCCATGCAGAATTCACATTTTCAAATATGCCCAATAAATACTAACTGCAACTATCAGTATAACGGACTTCTATGTGACCTCAAAGGAATTTAAATCCACAACCTGTAGTGCCCTAACAAGCTACGAAAGACCACTGCATTGCCTATGCACAATAAAATGAAGTAAAATACAGTACATGATTACCATCCATAATTGCATTGCTTATTTCATATTGGAAGTAACCACTTTTAACACTGGCAATGTCTTTCAACATGGAGCAGGATAGACTGCAAGGCAGGGGGGGAAATCAGAGAGCTTCTGGACAGGGTCAAATCTACAAACTGAGCTGCTGTGAACCATAATAACGCAGGGTTCTACCAGGCCAAAACTGTGGGTGCAGTATCATCAACCAACTAGCATCCAAGTGCCTGGACAACGTGGGGAAACATATCCATGTGTGCAGCCATAACCAAAGATGCGGTGGTAGGAAATAAGACCCTTTTGGATCCTACAATGCTGGGGCTGAACACCTCATTGAATTTGTCAATGATACTGTGTGGGATTATGTGAGGTTCCAGCATTTAGAGGTCAGTCAGGAATGGTTTTGGGCCAATACACGATTCATGATGCTTAACCTGCTCCCATTATCTATTTTGCTCAACCATGCTGATTTTCATCATGGAGGTGAAAGGTCTATAACCGCATTGCCTATGAGCATGCCAGCCTCTTCAGGCCATCGGAAACCAATGTTAGGATATCACTGATGACCAATGTCAGGTTAGGATTTACCGTGCCGAACGATTTTTCCTGCATTGCATGAACAAAGAAGATATTCATTGTGGCGTTGATAAGAACTCATGGCCAAATGCTGAAAACAGAATTGATACAAGTTAGTGTAGTGTGTGCTCTTTCATTATTTTTTTTTACATTATTTGTTCCATATGATTAGATAAATAATATTTTAATAAAACTTTTTTACATGAATAATTGTAGATGTTTTATTGATCATATTTTAGATTATGGGATAGAAATTATGTAAATGATATTCAGTCAGTTGTGAAGGGTAGTGTACAGTAAGAGTTTTGCCTAATGTGAATGTAATGGTCAGTCTAATGATCTGCTGAAATTGGGCTGGACCCAGTGCCCAGCCTCTCTCATGGGAAAACCATGATATAGCAACATGGTCAATAATTGTGGCACGAATTTCCTCTAAAACTGTAGTTCTTCATATTCCACTTTCAGCTACTTCACCACCACGCATCTGAACTCTCTTCCCTTATTCTTGCCCCTCATCCAAATAGCAACTCAAAGGTGACCTCTTTTCTACATGAATAAAAATTAATTGATGATCAAACAATCATGAAAATAAGTTTTGTATACGTGTAGAAGTTTCACATTCAAATGAATAGTTTGTATGAGTTTGTGTGAAAATAATGAGAAATGACTAACCTTTTTGCAAACGAAGAACACTGCAGTGCTCATTAAAATGGAGTTTAACTTGACCCCAGTTTCATTAAAAGTATCTTAGCAATCAACCAAAACTGTAACTGTTATTACAATGATTACATTCAGAGGATTGCATTGAGTTGTATTTTGATGACTTAACCAATGTACACATTGTATTTCACAAATTACTTAGTGGTTGAATCAGTGATCTTGTGGTGAAAGATGTTTACAAGCCAAATGAAAGCACAATCAGTGGTTTTGAATGTAAGACTAGCTGTGTTACAAGTGTGATCAGTTTGGAGTTTGGTACTAAAAGTTTTGAAAAACCACCTCATTCTATTATAAATAGTACCAGAGCAATTAAAAAAACGGTAATAATGTAGCTGGCCTTGATTGAAAATCATGCACCGTTAAACATTTTGACCTGACATTACGTCCATTACACATTTTCTAGATAGAAGTAATAGACATGCATCACTTATCTAGCAATTGTTCTTTAGTGAGCCCTGCCAAATTTTTCTGAACATTAAATGGAACTTCCAGAAAAAGAAGAAATCAATTCAGAGGAAAATGTAGAAACAGTGAAGGATTCAATTTCAGGATACAATTCTCAGACTCTAATTGTACTACCAGTACTAAATCCTGAAGGTTTATATGAGCTTTTGGGTAGGCTTGGTTATAATGCTATTTTAAGAAGCATTAAAATAGGGTAGTGTATCTAAATTATCTGCATTTCATCTCTACTAATTCTGCCAGGTGTCCTGTTTTGGATCCACAAGTGGTTTATTTTGGCCTTTGAGTTTTAAGTGGAAATGAAATTTTAAAAAATGAATTTATATTCTGACTATCTGACATCCAGTTTTGCTTTCCTTTCCAAACTCAGTGAATGAACGATTATTTCTCCTTCCAAAGTCCATAAACAAATATTGGGTGTGGAGATAACATTGCCTTCAAAGGTCAGTTCAGCGATGAGAGATGGTTGAGAGGAGGACAGGGATTGGGGGAGAGGAGACAGGTGAGAGGCCAGGATCACAGGAGCACTTCCAGCACAGTGGAGCCTGCTGACTTGACCTTTTCAGGGATGTGTGTGGCAATCCCTCCACATGACCCTAGACTGAGAGGTCTCAAAGACAGGGATTTGTTACCGTGGATACTTGCACCCCATATCCCATTCCGTACCTTGCTTTGTCTGCTATTGGATATGTTGTAACATGTCATTGCATCTCTGCACTTTTTCATCAAACTGTCAGTACAGTTCTGGTATGAGCAGCTAATGCAGCCCTGAATCTTCTACCTAGGCTTTAATATTATCACCATTACTGGATGATACTAGATATATGACCAAACCTATTATGACCAGTGATTTAAGTACAATCGAAAAGACAATGCGTTATTAATTGATGATCTTCAGTTAGCCTGTATTAACCTTGGTCAGGGCTCCAGCTTCATGGAGATGAGTACAGTGATCTGTCAAGCAGCCAACGAATTGCCTATCAGATTGCAATGGCTGGGTCTTTTCTTCTCCAAGCCGAGACGGGATGCCTCAGCCTGCTGCGTCCAGCCTGTCCATCTCAGTCATTCAATCACCGGGGGGGGGTGGGGGGGGGAACGCCACTCACAGTCCATGATTGTATTCAGGGATGACAGTGACAGAACGCGGGCATGTCCCACTCCATCACCCGGTGGTGGTGAAATGAGCACTGCCACGCGGCGTCTTCTTTCGCAGCATCGAAGCCCCGAGCCGTGATGAGGCTGAAGGGTTTCTCGAAGAAAGCTGGTCTTCAGAAACATATTATATTCAACCTGTGTCATTACTCTTACTTCTCTGCCGTTATTAAGATTTCTTACAGGTGACAAAGCTGTCAATCATTGCCACTTTCAGCAAAAGGTTTATATGTACCCACTGCTATCATATATTTTACGTAGTATAATGTAACCAAATATAAACCAATATGCATAATCCAATTTGACGTTATTTTGTGTGCAGTAACACCTTTTGTGTTGACTCAGCTGAATCGTGAACATGGGTGATTCATAAAAGATGGCACCAGCTTCCCTCAAGTTGACTAACTTAAGTTAGGAAATACAATAGCATTTTTGCATCCAACATAAGCCTCTACTGTTAGTAGGCCTTTCCCAGCATTTTGGAACATAAAATCCTATCCATCTAATATGAAACTAGTTGGCAATCAGATTCGTCATCCATTCCACTGCCTTAGACGCATGTTGGCCAGCAGAAAGCAAACCCTCTTTCAGTCCCAGAAAAGGGCTCATAAGGACATTGATCCCATTAGTTAGTGATGTAACATCTGCTTCTCTCACTACTGCTGTTCACCAACAGGTTGGCAAACAGAAAACACCCCGAGACTAACCACGGAACACGAAACTGGGAGGGGTGTTATTCACCTCCTGTGTTTTCCAACTTGTCTCTGACCACTGTTTGAAAAGCACACGCTGATTGTCCGTCTGGCACTTCGAAGAAAGACAGGACGAGGGTAGACATTGCTGAGAAAGAAAGGATACAATTAGCTCTGCGATCAATTTGCCAGGGTGAGGAGCGGAAAATCAATGGTCTGATTATGCATGTGGGCGTCATCCGCTCGCAATGAGATCAGAGCATCAATGAGCTTAGCCAAAGCAGGAGAGATCAATCTATGGATGATCCGTTTCAAACCGCCTGTGCTGCAAGGAGCCTGGGGTGAAATGGGGGGGCCGATAAGCATACAGAGGAGTATCAGGCAATCAGATATGTGGATAGAGACAAGTCGTCTTTCCCCAGGAGTCCATGAAATAATTCTCACTTTTATCATCTCATCTGTAATCAATAATGTTCAAATTGTCTGTGGAGGCACTTACAACTCTCAGAGACAGGTATGGGTATTCTACTTTATACTTCACAATTTTCCAAAATAAGAGATTTTATTAGGACCAAGATAGCCACAATGTCAAAACCTGTTGGAAATCTTTTCAGGATAGAAATGAGGAGGGGGATGGGGGAGTCTGTGTGCTCCACACAGAAATACAGAATCGTGATCATACTGACACTGAATCATGTATGCAACCATATTTACATTTTCACTCAATCAGTACTATGACAGTGCATGTGCCAAACGTGCGTAAAAAAGAGGCAGTGGAAAGAAAAAATAAAACTCAAGCAGACAGTTAAAATCTTTATATGTTCTCTTATCTTTAGGATCATACAGATTATGCACCTCACGTTCGATGAGGCAGAAACAATAATCCATGAAGTGCGGTGGCTAACAAACACAATATATACTGAACTAATGACTGAGTGGAAACAAGTGCGTCCTCGGGATGCGCTGCTGCCATCACTCTCCGGCCGGTGGTTAGTACACCGGTGAGGTGGAGCGCCGGATAGGAAGAGGAGCTGCGGTGCCACGCCACGCAGAGCAGACGTCACAGTACCCCCCTCCTATGGGCGGCTTCGGACGCCGCCACCTGCCGGTGCCCCGGGAGACCCAGAGGTCGAAGGAGCAGGCCGAGCATGGAAGTCCACTGTCAAGGACTTCCACGCAGTAGGACCGGGGGAGCTTTACGAGGTCTTGATTAGTGCGCTCCGCCTGCCCTTTTGGCCTGCGGGTGATACCCAGATGTGAGGCTGACCGCAACCCCCAGCCAGGACATGAAGGCTTTCCAGACACAAGATGTAAACTAGGGACCGCGGTCTGCCACAATGTCCTCCGGAGGTCCATACAGCCAGAAAACCTGCTGGAATAGCATCTCAGCGGCCTGGAGGGCAGAGGGGAGGCCGGGTAGTGGGACAAATCTGACCATCTTCGAGAACTTGTTCACCACCACGGCGATGGTCATTTTCCTCTCTGCAGGTGGTAGGTCCGTCAGAAAGTCCACTGACAGGTGTGACCAAGGCCGCTGAGGTGCTGGGAGGGGATGGAGTTTCCCCGCAGGAGCCATTAGCGGCGCCTTAGACTGTGCGCACACAGAACACAACATAACATAATGCCGCACAGTCCTCCCCATTCCAGGCCACCAATACTTTGCTCTGAGCGCTTCCAGGGTCCGACTGATGCCAGGATGGCCTGTCGCAGGGGTGGTGTGCACCCAGGTCACCAGCCGGCCCCGCACTCTCCGGGGCCCGTAGGTCTTGTCCGGGGGGGCACGTTGATGGTGCGGGGTCCCGTCTCCCTACCTTCTGAATGTCTGTATCGATGTCCCAGGAGACAGGACCCACAATGCACGAAGAGGGGAGCATGGGCGTGTCTCTGGGTATGTCAACCCCCTGGTCGTGGAGGCGGGAGAATGCATCCGCCCTGACGTTCTTCATACCGGTGAGGTACGTCAGGGTGATCTGGAAACGCTTGAAGACTATAGTCCAGTGGGCCTGGCAGGGGTTGAGGCCCTGCGCTGCCATGATGTATTCGAGGTTCCTGTGGTCAGTCAGGACAGTAAACGGCTCCCGGGCGCCCTCTAGCCAGTGTCTCCACTCCTCTAGTGCCAACTTTACCGCCAGTAGCTCCCAGTCGCCAGCGCCGTAGTTCCTATCCGCAGCTGACAGTTTCTTGAAATAAAAGGCACACGGGTGTAGCCACTGGGGGTTCCCATGCTGTTGGGACAGGACTGCCCCCACCCAGACCTTGAACGCATCCACCTCGACCGTGAAGGGCTTGAGGGGTTCTGGATGCTTCAGAAGTGGTGCTGTTGTGAACCCGTCCTTAAGGTCGAGGAACGCCCTCTCCGCGTCCGGGGTCCAGCGCAGGTGTTGAGGTTGGCCTTTCAACAACGACGTGAGTGGCACTGTAATGGTGCTGAAGTCTCGGATGAACCGGCGGTAGAAGTTGGCAAACCCAATGAAGCTCTGAATTCTATGAGTTCTTTGATGGTCTTCGGGACCCATGACCTCACCGCCTCCACCTTCAGCTCCTCCATCCACATACCCTCCGGAACAATGTGGTATCCAAGGAAGGAGACGGTGTGGGTGTAGAACACAAACTTCTCCCCCTTTACATATAGACGGTGTTTGAGGAGACATTGCAGGACAGCACGGACGTGGGCTATGTGTGAGTGTGTTGGGGAGTAAATCAAGTTGTCATCTATATAAACCACTATGTACCTCCCCACTATGTACCACTATATAAACCACTATGTACCTCATTTTGAAAGGCCTGGAAACCTGCCGGTGCGTTGGATAGCCCAGACGGTATCACCAGGTATTCATACCGACACCGCGCTGAATGCTGTCTTCCACTCGTATCCCTCCCGGATACGCACGAGGTTGTACGCACTCTGGAGCTTGGTGAAGACACGCACCCCCCTAAGCTGCTCCATGGCTGACAGGACGAGGGGCATTGGGTAGCGGTACTTCACTGTGATGGAGTTCAGACCTCTATAGTCTATGCGGGGTCTCAGCCCCCCATCCTTCTTCACAACAAAAAAACTAGCTGAAGCAGGGGAGGTGGAGTGGCGGATGTATCCCTGCTCCAGTGTCTCCTTTATATAGGTCTCCATGGCTTCATTCTCGGCCACAGAGAGCGGGTAGATCCTGTTCCTGGGGGGCGCGGTCTCTGGGAGGTCAATGGTGCAGTCCCAGGAGCGGTGGGGAGGGAGACACTTGGCTTATTCGCTGGAGAACACCCCACTCAGGTCCACACAAGTACCCCTGACTGCAGTGTGCAGTTTGGGGGGGTGAGGATCAATGTGGGCGGAGTCAACCCACATTTGACCCCACCCACCGTTTTTTGTGTCCATCTGAGGTTTGACAAACACACACGTTTGTGCATGGCACATGTTGAATACAAACGTAGTTAATTTATGAAGATATAAGAAATATTACATTAAGTGATACCTGCCAGAGTATGTAACCTTTCGAGTGAAGTTTATGCTCTGCTCCACCATTCCACCACTCACTCTTTCCCATCACTCTGCTCAAAACTGCTATTCACTCAAGAAAAATAACTGCCACGCCAAATACATTAATTTTTTTGTTTAGTCAATTTTCAAACAAAATCTGTCAATTTTGTGATTATGTATGTCAAGTACTTGTTTTTATATAGCCAATCTAGCTTGTTTTTTTGACAACACAAAAGGATGAAGATACAAAGTAATCATTATTTCAAATAGTCTACATATCTGTCTATCAGTCTTTTAGCCAAAATGTATATGTAGTGATTTCTGGACTGCTACAGGACCACACGACACCTCTGCCCTTTTGGTTGTTTTATTTGTGCAATTTGTAATCTGCAATCATATGAATAGGAACAAGCAGAAGTTCTTCAATGCACCAAAAATAAGCTTTTCTCTTTCTCTCAATCCAGACTTGACTGAGCATTTAAGAAAGGTACAAAGAGTATACAGAAATATATCAATTAGAATGCCACAATAAAATTTCAGTACCTCCAATCATATGAATAGGAACAAGCAGAAGTTCTTCAATTCACCAATATTAAGTTTTTCTATAAAAGATGCATAGAGAAATGTCAACTACTTGTCTTTCAAATAAAATGAATTGCAGGACAAGAAGTGAACAAATAATAGCCCTACATGACAGGTGGATAAGGATATAAACTACACTACCCATAATACCGTACTGTATGCCAAAGGTATTAGCTCGAAAGCGGTCACTTTGATCTTATACACGCATTCATGAAATATAGCCTATATAACTGTGACTAAACACATGGGCCATCCTACTTCACATTATGTTGATAACATTGCTAAAACACTTGCATGAAATCGAAATTGCAGCATGGGTGTGATGTTTCTCTCCAATATACCCAAAAGGGTACTATTTACAGAGCTAGCAAATATCGCGGGTTGGCCGGCTGAGAATGCTTACACAACTATATCAACGCATTTTCTAACAAAGAATCTATTCACAGAAAACCTTTGAAATTCACATTTCAATATAGTTGTACACATTACTAATAATGCTAATTGGCAGAACATTTTCTAACTAAACTATATGTGTTAATTATTCGAAACTTCTAACCAGTGCAATCTCCTAACGTACCTCTTTCTCTCAAATCAGACTTGACTGAGAAAAACCTGCGCAACACGTCACAGGACACCATGTGACGCTCATGTCCATATTAACGAACTTTGAATAACAACAATCAAATGTATTAGGAGTTCTTAAATTTGATTAAATAATGAAATCAATATACAAAAGAAAATAAACCAAACCATTACATATACACCCAAACAAATACAATTATATTATTCGTTTATTATTAATTTTATACAACAACGAAATATTAAATCATTTCCGATACAATATCGACTGGCAAGAAAATCAGATTGTCAGCATTTTTAAACAACATTTTGCCTATAGAATGTATAAAATAAAATAGTACATTTACCTGCTTTGAATTCAATTAAATTGAAACAAAAAAGCCGTATCAGCACGCAGCCAAAAAGGAACAAAGAATATATTCTATCAATAGGCTACATATCAAGAAATTGCTTATAGCATGGTTTCAATTATTAAGCGCTCAGCATTTAACTAGCATATACATATCGTATCCCAGCTAACAATTTTCCGTTGTCACAATGTTGTTACGACGTTATCTGGCGACCGAAATTAGATAGCAGCAACGTTGTCAGCTACGTTGTCACAACCGGAAAAGTGAAAGTTTTCTTTTTGTCGCTACAACGTAACTAATTATTTCAGCAGGGTTCACATTTCAGCAGGGTTCTACACCGACATTTAGTTTTACAGTGAGGTATTATGTATAAATATTATACATTTATTTTATCAACCCCTTCCCAGATATAATAATGGCAATGCTGTTAGATTATCAGTCCAGACATTTTCTCCTAGCAAATTACATGACATATCCTGTAATATACAAGAGTCCCATGTGTAGCAAAAAAGTATATACATTTACAAACAAACCAGAACATTTATGTAATTTAAAAAATATTTTATTTATCACCCACCTCACATTCCCAAGTTGGTCAACAGCACAGAAATTAAAATCAGAACTGTGTGGGACTTCATAACCATCAGGAAGGATAAAGTAGCAAATCTCTACTTAACTATCTACTTATCTAATCTACTTAACTCCAATGAAACTGTAGGTCTTCAATGGCAATAGCCATGATAAACAGTATTTTTTCCGCTAGTAGAGTTCTATCCTTCTCCAATCATTGACATTTTTGTTCCAGCTATCAACTGATAAAATTTAGAAATATTATCAAATTGGCCATTTTACAAATAATTAAAATATAAGAACACAAGCCAAAATATGAATGCTTTACTCTTCATTGGGTTCTTTTCTTTTCAAATGGTGAAGAATTGTGAAATCATGAAGATAAGAAAAAATTAACTATAAACTGAAAAAAACAATTAATATTATCCAACTGACAAAATACAATCACACAAGCAAAGACGGACACTTTACTCTTCCTTGTTGTCAGAAATGAGTCTGAGTGGTCTTCAATTCCATCTTCACCTTCCTCTGCCGTTGGACCCGTTGCTGCACCTGGACATGGACAATGAAAACCAGTATAAAACAGTGTCAACCATTTGATTCAATTCGTTCATAACTTATTTATATCACTTTTACAATTTTGTCAAATATCTTGTTGAATCATTACTTGTGGAACACATAATAAAAATATTTACATTTGAGTACTTGTGAGGTGACTCGATGTTCATCTATGTTTGAAAAAAGTTACCAACCAAGCTAGTTAGTGAGTTAGTTGGCTTGCTAGACAGTACTGTTATTCGATGGGAACTACCAAAGTGATTTTAGCTATATGACAGATAGTTATCTATCTGCTTTGTAAAGAAGTTAAATACGCTTACCTCAGATTCCTTGTCTAGAAATGATGACGGTGCTCCAGAAATGATGTCGGCTTAACGAACTAAACTGATGTTTGTTTAACGTAGTCATACAGTACCATTTGCTAGCTGCAGTAGCTAGTTAGCCAGGTATACCTTAAAAGAAAACTTGCGCTACCTGCAGTAGTTAGCTAGGTATATTACAGTACTATAATGTAGGCTACACAACTAAATTAGAAAATGACTAAATTAGAAAATTGCCAGATTAGAAAACTAAAGTATGATTAACATCAATGATTATAACATTTCTAAACAGCAATAACTACTAATGTAGACTAACCGGCACAGTAGCAGAAGAGTACTGGTGAAAACTCACAGACATGACTAAATCAGAATGATCTTAAACTGGAGTTAAATAAACGTGCTATAGCCACCGGTTATGTCTGCTGAGATACAGTAAACTTCTGACGACTATTTAGGAGTACAAACTATAACGAACAAAAAATGACGGGACGCTCGAGCTGTGGCACATCTGCGTGTGCACAGTTTACTATGTTTGTACGCATTCCGTATGTGTTGTGGGAGATTATATAGAACTACCTGAATTGGTAGTGGTGGCAGTAATGATATTGTAAACAAAGTATGTTGTAGCAACGAAAATAGGAGTTAATATTTCCCGGTTGTAGTTACGTAAGATCGTTACCAAACTGGTACGAAAGTTGTTACATTGTCAGTACGTCCTGTAATTAAGTTTCTGCTACATCCTGAGCAGGTAAGGAAGATTGCCAATTATGTGATCTTTAATTTCCTTCAGATAACGTTGGAGTTACGTAGGATCGTTACCAAACCGGTAAGTAGGTCAGTACTTCGTGTAATTACGCTCCTGCGACGTACTGAGGTGGTAAGGAAGATTACCAATTATGTGGTCATGCAATTACCTTCGGATAACGTTGCCACAACGTTTTGAGAAAGTAATGTCATGACATTACCAATCCATAACGTCACGGTTGGTCGTGGTTAGGTAACGTTTTGCTAAATGTCTTTCTATAGCAACTTGGAAAACACTTTTAGAAATACGAGTTTGGCCAGAGTCTGTGGCTTCAGGATGATGTTATGGTGCATTTCTTACCATTCCTGCACTTCTCTACCGTTGCAACCACCGCTCCTTCTGTGTCCAGCGAGGACCGTTGCAGCTGTGTAAAGTACAAGACGTCGCATTTGTCTCTAAACTGGTTACGCACCTGATCATCCCTTATCACCCACTCGGTTTTAAATCTACGATCCAAGACAGCAGCTGGGACAAGATGCTTATCTTAAAAGTACCGCGTGTAATGAGTGGAAAAATTCTCTTATAGTGTAGTTTTTCAATAATATTATAGCTAATTAACAGATGATACAACTACTACCACATTTAATATAAATGGGGTGTGATGAGATCACGCGATATTAAAACGTGACGATATTTCTCGTCGAAGTGAAAAGCTGTCTCACGACATCAGCGTGACAAAGTGTGAGGTTGAAATTAGCATAGAAGATGCCCCCACCACTTTTAAATCGTTTGTGTGGCAGCATTTTGGGTACCCAGTAGAGATGTGGATTGGACAGGATTTTACTATCCGAATAGTATTCAGTTAACCAAAATACGTTTTTAAAAAACTACTGAAACAACATGAGCGCTATAACGCACGAAGGAGTGGGTATCGTTCTCATGTAACGTCGGCTCGTGTAAGATAAGAGCGACTGTGCGTATGGAGGAAGCCGTGTGGTTGACACGCAAACTCGGCTACAGCTCTAGAAGACAATATTCATCAACACAAAACACTGAGTTTATGGAAAGTCTAGGGAAGCTAGTTAGCTAAGCTAGCCAGCTATATGCTATTTGCTTAACTCACCGTGTTCTGCACTATCAAACACCTTTCGATTCCACAGACAAATTTTACGGAGTGTTTCGTGGCCAAATATTTTTCCGTAGGTATTATTAATTCAGTAAATATATTCCATCTTCCCTTGAATTAGTTAACGTTCATCCACTTGCTAACAATTGCGTTATTCTGATTGGCTGGACCCCACCACACTACTACCCTTTGATTGATGATTGTAAACAAGAAACACGTGAAGGACACTGAAGGTGCGCATGTTTTAAAAACTTACATATTTTTTTTTACAAATGTCATGGTATGTCGTCATATGAAAAATGTTAGATAAGAATAATTTTTTTGTTTATATCAGTAATTAATTGCAACCAAGTCAATAGTGAATACTGTCATTATTAGCATAATTTCTGCACCCCTTCTTTTTTCATGTTTTTTCTCTTTTTCTAATGCATAATTTCACACTCAATCACACAAACTCACACAAAAAAACTCAAAATACAGACAGACAAACACAAAACTATGTAAGTGGGGCGTCGTCCCTTGCTTTTATATCCGGGAGATGTGAGGGCCCACACTCCAGGAAAACCACAAAAAAAAACAATCGGCATGTGGGTTGGTGCACCAGTCTCGAGTGAGATTGTAACAATTTTGCAGTTGCGAATCCAGTGCATTTGTCTGACTGACACACGATAACCTCCCCAGACCTGGAAAGCACCGCATGTTCTCGGTCTAGTCATCGTGCTATTTGTTCAGCACAGATCCTGTTTCTGGGTTACGTACAACATGTACCTCGGGTATGTATATTGTGGATTGTGACCAGATGCACAACTGTGCCTGTCTTAGGTTGTCCCGATATCACATTTGGGGTCTTACCCGTCATTGGCTAACCAGCCCTCTTCACTGGCCACACTTCAGGTCACATATTGGGGAGGATTGGAGGATGTAATATACATCGCAAGAGTTCTTCTCAAGCAGCCTGTAGCATACAGAAGTTTTATCATGTGTTACAATAAAAAATGTGCACCACCCACATGCCGCAGCATCCGAAGTCCCCCAGAGCACGAACCAAAACCGCCACCGGACTACAAAAACTTGGCGTGCAACAAAAAACATGTTGCCTGTTCAGACACACTTGTATAATGAAAAGATTTATCTTCCCAAGATTACCAGCAGAATCTCAATGGGATTAATCCATAATTTTTATTCACAAATACATACATACAGTGGATATAAAAAATCTACACACCCCTGTTAAAATGCCAGGTTCTTGTGATGTAAAAGAATGAGACAAAGATAAATCATGTCAGAACATTTTCCACCTTGAATGTGACCTATAATGTGAACAATTCAATTGAAAAACAAACTGAAAACTTTGAGGGGGATAAATAAAAAAGTCACAATAACCTGGTTGCATAAGTGTGCACACCCTTAAACTAATACTTTGTTGAAGCACCTTTTGATTTTATTTCAGCACTCAGTCTTTTTGGGTAGGTGTCTGTTAGCATGGCACATCTTGACGTGGCAATATTCGCCCACTCTTTGCAAAAGTGCTCCAAATCTGTCAGATTGCGAGGACATCTCCTGTGCACAGCCCTCTTCAGATCACCCCACAGATGTTCAATTGGATTCAGGTCTGGGCTCTGGCTGAGCCATTCCAAAATGTTAATCTTCTTCTGGTGAAGCCATGCTTTTGTGGATTTGGATGTGTGCTTTGAGTCGTTGTCATGCTGAAAGGTGAACTTCCTCTTCTGCTTTCTAACGGACGCCTGAAGGTTTTGTGCCAAAATTGCCTGGTATTTGGAACTGTTCATAATTCTCTCCACCCGGACTAAGGCCCCGGTTCCAGCTGAAGAAAAACAACCCCAAACATGATGCTGCCACCACCATGCTTCACTGTGGGTATGGTGTTCTTTGGGTGATGTGCAGTGTTGTTTTTGCGCCAAACATACCTTTTGGAATTATGGCCAAAAAGTTCAACCTTGGTTTCATCAGACCATAACACATTTTCCCATGTACTTTTGGGGAACTTCATGTTTGTTTTTGCAAACTTCAGCCGGGCTTGGATGTTTTTCTTTGTAAGAAAAAGCTTCCGTCTTGCCACCCTACCCCATAGCCCATTCATATGAAGAATACGGGAGATTGTTGTCACATGTAGCACACAGCCAGTACTTGCCAGAAATTCCTGCATTTCCTTTAATGTTGCTGTAGGCCTCTTGGAAGCCTCCCTGACCAGTTTTCTTCTCGTCTTTTCATCAATTTTGGAGGGACGTCCAGTTCTTGGTAATGTCTCTGTTGTGCCATATTTTCTCCACTTGAGGATGACTGTCTTCACTGTGTTCCATGGTATATCTAATGCTTTGGAAATTCTTTTGTACCCTTCTCCTGACTGATATCTTTCAACAATGAGATCCCTCTGATGCTTTGGAAGCTCTCTGCGGACCATGGCTTTTGCTCTGAGATGCAACTACGAAAATGTCAGGAAAATCCTACTAGAACAGCTGAACTTTATTTGTGAT
>JACXGI010001170.1:0-19005 GCA_016801175.1 Esox masquinongy
TACATGCTCATACTTTTCATGTTCATACTTTTCAGTTGGCCAACATTTCTAAAAATCCTTTTTTTGTATTGGTCTTAAGTAATATTCTAATTTTTGGAGATACTGAATTTGGGATTTTCATTAGTTGTCAGTTTTAATCATCACAATTAAATGAAATAAACATTTGAAATATATCAGTCTGTGTGTAATGAATGAATATTATATCCAAGTTTCACTTTTTGAATGGAATTACTGAAATAAATCAACTTTTTGATGATATTCTAATTATATGACCAGCACCTGTATATATGTCTATATGTGTGTGTGTGTGTATATATATAGATAAAAAAAATGAATGACAACTATCAGCATGTATTGCTTTTCACCTTGTTATGCTTCTTTCCACCCTGTTAGGTTGGTATTTTTAAATAATTTAATGAATTGCATTCATATTTTTGTTAACTTGTAGAGTTTGATTGGTTCAACTAATCATGTAAAAATGTTGACCAAATTCTATTTTCATTCACACTTATTAGGAAAATATGGTGGTTCTAATATTCTAAATAGCACACATTTTGCTCAATTATAGATTCATAGTTATTTGAAAAAAAAAAAAGATAAAACAGAAAGGACATTGGATTTTTACAATACATTGTTAATGCTTTCAGATAGTTCAGAGGGCGCTGATTACAAGAATAACACCATTTGAGATTTCTAATATTGTAGTAACACTAAATGCAATTAGTGTTATTATTTGTACAAAAGTAACAGAATACATTTGTTCAATAAATCTAAAATGTAAAATTAGATTCTAACTAAGTAAATATTGTTCAATTGCTGTTTAGCTAATGAGTGCTAGGCATCTATTTCAGAGAATGCACTATAGTTTGAGGGTCAATGTTTAGACATACAGTACCACATGGATTTAGAAACTATGCACACAGACAAATGTCATGATCACCTAGTTCATATACATGCAACACCAATAAATACATACAGTACCAGTCAAAAGTGTGGAAACGCCTTCTCATTCATGGGTATTGCTTTATTTTTAGTATTTTCCACAGTTTAAAATAAAAGGAAAGACATCAAAACTATTAAATAACACATGGAATCATGTAGTAACCAAAAAATGTTAAACAGATCAAAATACATTTCATATTGTAGATTCTTCAAAGTAGCTTTGCACACTTTGCATTCTCTCCACCATCTTCATGAGGTAGTCACCAGGAATATATTTCAGTTAACAGGTGTGCCTTGTCAAAAGTTAATTTGTCAAATTTCTTTCCTTTTTAATGCGTCTGAGCCAATTATGTCAAATAAGCAAAGAGAGACAACAGTCCATCATTACTTTAAGACATGAAGGTCAGCCAATCCAGAAAATTTCAAGAAATGTAAAAGTTTCTTCAAGTGCAGTGGCAAAAACCATCATGTGCTATGTTGAAACTAGCTCTTATGAGGACCACCAGAGGAAAGGAAGACCCAGAGTTACCTCTTAAGCAGAGGGTAAGTTCAGTAGAGTTAGCCTCAGAAATTGACAATTAACTGCCACTCAGTTTGCGGCCCCAAAAATTGCTTCACAGTTCAAGTAACAGACACACCTCAACATCAATTGTTCAGATGAGACCGTGTGAATCAGGTCTTTCTGGTTGAACTGCTGCAAAAAAAGATGGAAGGACACCAGTACGAAGACTTGCGTGGGCCAAGACACACAAGAAATGGACATTAGACTGGTGGGAATCTGTCATTTGGTCTGATGAGTCTAAATTAGATTTTTTTTGTCCCAACCACTGTCTTTGTGAGACGCAGAGTTGGTGAACGGATGATCTCTACATGTGTGGTTCCCACTGTGAAGCATGGAGGAGGAGGTGTGATGGTTTGGGGGTGCTTTGCTGGTGACACCTGATTTATTTAGAATTCAAGGCACACTCAACAAGCATGGCTACCACAGCATTCTGCAACGATATGCCATCCCATTTGTTTTGTGCTTAGTGGGACTATCATTCGTTTTCAACAGGACGATAATCCAAAACACACCTCCATGCTGTGTAACAGCTATTTGACCAAGAAGGAACATGATGATTCTGCATCAGATGACATGTCCTCCGAAACCACCCAACCTCAATCAAATTGAGATGGTTTGGGATGAGTTAGAACGTAAAGTTCAGTAAAAGCAGCCAACAGCATTTATGGGAACTCCTTCAAGACTGTAGGAAAAGCACTCCTGGTGACTACCTCATGAAGCTGGTTGAGAGAATGCTATGAGTGTGAAAAGCTGTCATCAAGGCAAAGGGTGGCTTCTTTGAAGAATCTAAAATATAAATTTATTTTGATTTATTAAACACTCTTGGTTACTATTGGATTCCATGTGTGCTATTTCAAAGTTTTGATGTCTTCAGTATTCTAACAATGTGGAAAATACTAAAAATATAGAAATACCCTTGAATGAGTAGGTGTCCAAACTTTTGACTGGTACTGTACATCATTAAAATTACACCACTAGATATCTAAATAAAATATATTCCTAACAATATTATTATTGTTCCTTTCGTTGTGTGAAGTGGTACTGTGATGCTATGAATATAGCCTTAAGGCTTGTACATCCCATGAAAGGTGACCGGGATGATGACCTCCACCTCAGCACGTGCGACCTCTGTCAGGTCCCTGGCGTTGAGGATGAGGAGGAACCCAGGCCTCTGGTCTGCCCCGGGGTTCACCACGATGCTCAGCAACACCCCTAGCAGGATGTAAAGTAAGCTGTATCAAAACCACAAACCTGAAAGTATGCAAAGGAATGCTCCAAACTGTCATATCACATCGCAACTTGTATACTGTTGGTATGTCATGATGTATCACTCCCTTAAAAATCACTGATTACCGTCGTCTTCCTCCACAGAATTTGGGGTCTGCACAAAGATTGGTTCTGAGGGATAAGAGTCCTGCTCCTGCCACACCCACGTCTCCTTGGTCTTCACATTCAGCTTGCAGATCTGGAGATAAACAGTTAACATACACTCCCTGAAGGACAGTCCCAGCAGGTTTTTGTCTGTCAAATCAAAACCACATTTTGTCACGTTTAATCAAAAACAGGTGTAGACTCAACTTAAATCAGGTAATTTACTAAAAATAAAGATAGGAGCAACACATTAACAGACAAAAAAAGCAAACATGGAATATGTACCCAGTTCTGTGAATAACAATAACAAGGAACATTAAAAGAAAAACAAGTGAATAACCACCACCTGGCTATTTAAAGGATACTAATAGTAGATTGATGTGCAGGGGTATGAGGTAATTTAGGTTTGTTTGTGTGTGTGCGTGCAGATAATCAATACCAACACCGGATAGCTGGGAAGCGCTTTGGTAAGTTTAGTTTAAGAGTCTCATGGCTTAGAGGTAGAAGCTGTACAGGGTCTTGTCGGTTATATACTTGAGATTCTGATACCACGTGCCATGCCTGCACTCATCCACACAATCAGACTTGGGTAGTGTACCATTAGTGTCTGCACACTACTCACCCTATCAGGGATGAAATGGTTCAGGCCCAGTCCATAGGCATAGCTGTAGTTCTTTCCACAGAATTTACTGTAGTTGATCTGAGGAAACTCAAAAGCTGCAATGGTAAAGGAGTTTAAATGGCTGATTTAATCAGGAAAAACATTACAGATGAAAAGATTTGTAGTGGCATCAGATTGAATATGACTGGATTGAATCTCTGAGCCAGCAGTGTTCTGTCGTTAGGCAAGGAGATTAACCCTAACTGCTCCCAGGTCATTACTGAAAATACTTGGTAAAAAAAAGCATTCAGTGTTTTTACCATTTTAGAATGCTATTTTGACATTTAAAGTTTGAAAATACTATGCTTTTAGTGTTTATCTGCACTGCACTTTAAAAAGACCAGCTGATTCTCACCTTGTCGTGGTCCAGAGAAAAGAACCTCAGGCTCAAGCCAGATTGTTCCATCACTTCGCATCACGGCAGTGGCTGTGGTATACTGAAGGGAAATCAGATTTTTCCCCTGTGCTTCCTGTAAGTACCAAAGGGAAACACCACTCACTGATATGGTCCTATATTTTCATATGACAGCAGAATTTACTATGTTGACAGCACCAAGCTTACCCTGTGGACGTCCATGGGAAGAACATATCTCCTCACCTCTGGCTGAGGTGCCCTCATAGCTGCTGCCTTTACTTCCTCCCAGTTCTCCCGTAGGTTGGCCAGATAAAGGTAGTTGTATACAAATTCATGACTGTACCAAAACAACATATACACTGGACTATTATCTTGGACACACATTTAACGCTAAATTCACTAAATTATTAACCAGGTCAGTACCTACCCTTTCCAAGTGCACAGGTCAACCACGATGAAACCATCATCCTCATAGCTGTTGATGTGATGGAAAAGATTGAAAGCGGATGTCCTAAATTTGTGCTCTATGTATTCTGCAGGGTCCTTGGTAGCCAGATGGAACCACGTCTAGAAAATAAAAAAAACTGGTGATGAAGACATTTGTAATAGCAAGATGACTATTATAATAATCATTAATATAAAATGTAATTACAATTGTATAGTGTTTATTATAGAATCACAAAGTAAACTAGCAATATATCATGATAGGTGAGCCAACTAATGCCAAATCTTGCTGCATCCTCGAGAATGTAGAACCGTCAAGTTACATGGTTAAGGCAATTCCTCAAATAATGTTCTTAAAAAAATCAGGAACTGGCAGTTAGTTGAAACAAAGCTGGCTCTGATGCATCTTATCCAGATGCATTCTTCTTCAAAAAAAAAAATCTATATGAGAGAGACAGACAGAGACAGACAGAACGAGCCACCTGACCGTTTAAGTGCTCAGCCAATCTGCAAAATCTCTGTCTCAGAAACCCCAGAAATACAACTTAATTTTGAACTCAGAAACAAGTTTATAAAAGAAAAGATGGCACCAATGCAACTATAGAGTATAGTACTATTATAAATGTACACTCAGTAGCCACTTCATTAGATACACCTGAAGCAAATAGGTTAATCCTACAGAGTGTCGTGTGGCAGTGGATTGCTATTTAAAACAGGCAGACCAGCATCTAGGCATTCCATTGAATGTCCTTTTCCATTGAATGTTGGAAAAAACTTGTGACCTTAGACCCTTTCAGTGTAGTATGATCGTCAGTGTTAGGCACACCAGTTTCATGATCTCAGAATCCACTGAGGAAAATAATTAGCCTCTTAGTTCCCATGGAAGGCGGTGCAATTATCCAACCCCGTCCAGTTTTAGGAGGTTAGTAATACATTTTGGTTGCCTTGCATCGTCGGCGACTCCTTGTGGTAATGTGGCATCTGTGAGCTTAATCGAGGTAGAAGTCCGATTGCGTTCCTTCCAGCGCATAAGGATTCTGGTATGGACTCCTTGGTTGTGCGAGCAGAGTGTTAGAAGCAGAATGGCATGGCATGTGCTTTGGAAGTTAGTGTACCTCAACATTGACTGTCCCGTCTGCTGGGAGTTACAATGAAGCAGGCCCTTAATCATGAATTGGATATCAAATAATTAGGAAAAGTAGTTAGAAAAAGTATATTTATTTAGAAAAAGTAATTAGAAAAAGTATATTTTCAGTTACTTTTCAACCAAAACGATTTATTTTAACCAGACATCAAGCATGACAGTCTGGGGTTTATCAAGAATCTGTTAATACTGTGGATTAATAAACAACTTGTTGACCCTTGTCATGGAAGTGGTATTTCAGCAGAAAACCATCCAGGATTACACTGATTGGCAAAAAAAAGATTCCCAAAACACAATCCCCTGCACAATTGAGGACTGGAACAACATTGCTAGGCCAGAGGTAAGTTGAGTAGCCTGTGTTGTCCCTAGACCCTCAATCCTACAGATCATGTTTGGGATGAGATGGAACAAGCTGTTCACAGCATGAACATACTGCTGCCCAATCTACTGCAACTGTGTGATGCCATTGTGTCCGCATGGAACAACAGCCTTGTAGAACATTTCTGAATTAAGGCTGTTCTGGAGGCAAAGGGGTTGACCCGGTACTAGATAGATGTCCCTAATAAACTGGCCATTAAGTGTATATTTAAGCAGTGGTGCATAAGGGGGTGTGGCATATGGCCATTATACCATAGCTGAGGGCTGTTCTTTGGCACAGGTTGCTATTATAAACTGGTAGTAAGAATAATTAAAATTAATTATTTGTAATGCCCATGGTATATATGGTCATATAACACAGCTTTCAGCCAAACAACATTCAGGGCAATCCTTGTTTGTAATATAAATTAAAAATGTATTCATTATTATCATTGAAATAATTGCCGGCCTTGAATACAGTTTGAGAAAAGTAATTGAGTTTCATTTCACTTACACCCATGGTTTCATTTGACTGAAAACAATCCATGTAATTTGTGCCCCAGATGCTCCAAGCAGTCAAGAATTTTAGAAGGTTGATCTTCACCGGAGTCTCAACAAAGACAAAGTAGTTTTCCGTCATTCCAAAGCTGATTGAGGACACAGAAAACATATTTAAATAAATGTAAAGGAGAACTTCACCTTGTTTCAATTTGATGTAAAAGAGTTTTTCTTGCTTAAAGTAGAAGATGGTCCAAGAGAAACCATAATCAATGGTTCAGTGTTCTTTGACAATCATAACTAGCCCCAGGGTAAGGACCCATCTAACATGAACTTAATGAAAAGTGAAATTCTCCTTTAATGTGAATGTTCTAAGCAAGAATGTGCAGACAATCATCAATATTGTCACTAACCTGTGAACATAGGAGGGCTTGAATCTCTCGCTGCTGGGGAGCTGCACAAGAACCTCAGACTTTGCAATAGGATCTGACTTGTCTGAAAACAAAAACATCCGTTGAGCAAGATGCTTAGCTCTACCTGTTCATGTAAGTCACTCTGAAAGAGTGCATCTGCTAAATAACTAAGAAGGAAATAACAGAATTGTTAACTGTGTCATCTCAACAGACTTTTGGTTCAGGGTCTGCGAATTGACTTACACTGATGAGCCAAACCATTATGACCACCTGCCTAATATGCTGTTGGTCCTCCGCGTGCCACCAAAACAGCACCATCCGGTTGAGGCATGGACTCTACAAGACCCTTGAAGGTGTCCTATGGTATCTGGTACCAAGACATTAACAGCAGATCATTCAAGTCCTGTAAGTTGCAAGGTGGAGCCACTGTGGATCAGACTTGTTGGTCCAGCATATCCCACAGATCCACTATCGGATTGAGATGTGGGGAATTTGGAGGCTTCTTCATGTTCCTCAAACCATTCCTGAAGAATGTGTGCAGTGTGGCAGGGTGCATTATCCTGCTGAATGAGGCCACTGCCATTAGGGAGTACCAATGCCATGAAGGGTTGTACCTGTTTCACAACAATGTTTAGGTAGGCTGCATGTGTCAAACTGACGTCCACATCAATGCCCGGACCCAGGGTTTCCAAGCAGAACATTGGCCAGAGCATCAGTCCCTTAACCGGCTTGTCTTCCCACAGTGCGTCCTGGTGCCATCACCTCCCAAGGTAAACGGCGCACATGTACAAGGCCCATGTGATGTAAAAGGAAACAGGACTCATTGGACCAGGCAACCTTTTACTGCTCCAATGTCCAATTCTGATGCTTGCGTGCCCATCGTAGGTGCTTTGAACAGTGGACCGGGTCATCATGGGCACTCTGGCCGGTCTGCGTCTACACAGCTCCATACGCAGCAGGGTGTGATGCACTGTTTTGTGACACCTTCCTCCCATGACCATTATTAACATTTTCTGTGACTTGTGCCTCAGTAGACCTTCTGTCGGTTCTAACCAGCCGGGATAGCCTCCGTTGCCCTCGCACATTGATGAGCCTTGGGCGCCCAACACCCTGTTTGTGGTTTGTCCCTCCTCGGACCACTGTCGGTAGGTACTCACCACTGCTGAACAGGAGCACCCCACAAG
The DNA here is from genome assembly GCA_016801175.1 of Esox masquinongy. Classification (NCBI taxonomy): domain Eukaryota; kingdom Metazoa; phylum Chordata; class Actinopteri; order Esociformes; family Esocidae; genus Esox; species Esox masquinongy. The sequence goes on from JACXGI010001170.1 coordinate 7,932, forward strand.
CCTTGCCGTTTCAGAGATACCCTGACCCAGTCATCTGGCCATAACAATTCGGCCTGTGTCAAATTCGCTCAGGTCTTTACTCCAATTTCTTCTGCAACCAACACGTTATCTACGACAACTGATTGTTTGCTTACCATCTAAATCTACCCAGACCTTGAAGAGTGCCCTTGTTAGATGATCAATGTTATTCGCTTTACCTGTAAGTGGTCATTATGTTTTGGCTCATCGGTGTGTATATTGTGCCGTGAACGCACCCTCTCTCGTCAGTGTCAGACCAACGCCCCAGAGGGAACCACCTGAATGTAGCCCAGTTGCTGTAAGTAAATGCAGCACAGTTGCCGCCCCTTAACAAGGCACACCTGCCCCAATCAGGCCTCATCAGGAGGAGCTAAAAGGGCCCCTAAGAACGCAGCTCCGGGTAGCAGAACGTGTTTTTAGCTAATTTCTGTTTTTGATTTCATCCACTTTATGTTAATAAATGCCCTCCAGGGCCCAGAACACTGGTATTGTGTCTGTTCCCTGTGTCTCGCCCCATTACAATATGTAAAACTGTAAATCACAGAATATATTTTCAGCGCTTAATCCAGAACCAACCTTTCTGTGTGGAGGGAATTTTAACAATGTTGTAGGCTAGTGACATGTTCTTCCCAAAACAGTTCCCAATGTTGTACACTGTTCCATCACTTTCAATGTGTGGATGAGCTGTCACTCCATTGATTGAAAGGTAGTCACAAAGATCCACCTGGAGAAACAACATTTTCTTAGACTTTGTTTGTGATAATTGTTATTTTCAATACATTTGAAACAGTACATCATGCTACACATACCCTTTTTACAGTTTTCAGTGTGTCTGGGTCCACTTTGGTAATGTAGTTGGTTTCTGTGCAGGCATAGAAATCCTCACCAACAGGGTACACGTTCACTAAGCAATTATCTGTCACCTCAATCCCTTTGAAGTGGGTGAAAAACCTTCAAAGACAACAATGTAGAAAAAAAAATATTATTAAATGATGACATTTTCATCAGACAATTCATCATGGTGACTTGATTATCGTAAAAAGAGAAGAAATCAGACCGTGAGAAGATATTTTTGCAGGGGTCTGGGTAGGCTGCTGTTCCAAACTCAGTTATGACCACCCTTTTCTCTGTCATTGCTCTCACATAGGCATCTGTTTTGATAAATCTGCAGAGGAGAATGTTAAAACCAATATAATTGAAACAACATGTAGCTTGGAACATTCCGAATAAGGAATGGATTAACCCTCTTCAGTTTGAGTTATTTTATAACCGGGCTACCAAACTCTGTTCCTGGAGATCTACTGTCCTGTAGGTTCTCTCCAACTCTAATTTAGCACACCTGATTCTAATAATTAGCTGGATGAAAAGCTTAATCAGGTTAGTCACAAATGGGGTTGAAGAGAAAACTTACAGGACAGAAGATCTCCAGGAACAGGGTTGGGCAGCCCTGTTTTAGAAGCTTTTGAAAACACCAGCAGCAGGACCAGACACTTCGTTTTGGTAGCTATTTACTGTTTTAATGAGAAACATCCCTCCCTGAGGTTATCAAAACATTCCAGTGAAAGTTTTGAGCCAAGGGAACCATTTTTTTTTTATTTTTTTTTTTACAAAACTTCACAACTACAACTCCTTTAATATATTTTAAGCATGGAATTATTTTTTCATGTCAAGTTAGGGTTACCGTTTTTGAACCATTTAGAAATTTTAATTTGAGTTTGAACCATTTAGAAATAAGTGCACTTTGTACATAGTCCCCCTCCATTAAAGGGTACAAAATGTTTTTGGAAATATTATGTACAATACATTTGTCATGTCTAATACTAGGCTGCATATCATGTGCATGCAATGATTGCCTGAAGTCTGCCACCCAAACACATCACCAGACACTGGATATACTCACTGACGAAGCTCTGCCAGTCATGTACTGAAGCCATCTTCAGTTCCTGCTTGTTTTTCTTTGTGTTGTTTTCAGCATTTGAAAAGCATGCTTAATTGGATTTAGATCCGGTGATTGACTAGGCCAGCTGACAACTTTTCCTTGCAGTGTGTTTGGGCGTCCAGTGGGTTTAGGGCACAGGTGTCAAACTGGTTCTACGGAGGGCCGAGTGTCATCAGGATTTCGCTCTTACCTTGTGCTTGATTGACCAATAAGGTCACTAAATTAGTTGGGATCTACCCTGATCTGGTTGCTAAGGTCTGAACTGGGCACAAATTTAAAGGGAAAAAAAACTAAAACCAGCATACACTAGGCCCTCCGTGGAATCGGTTTGACACCTGTGTTTTAGAAGCATTTGGATGTATTTCAGCTGACCATGTGTTTCTGTATACTTCAGAATTCATTCTGCTGCCGCAATCTTCAATAAAGACAAGTGAGTCATTTCCTCTGGCAAGCAAAATTCTGTTTTTGGAAAGTATGTATTCAACCCCCTTCACTTTCTCCACATTTTGTTGCATTTCAGACTTAATTTATCATTGATAAGTTTGTATTTTTATTTGTATATTTCTGGCAATTTATTGAAAATAAGTGTAACTCATGTACATAAGTATTCTGACATGTTGACATCCTTAATGTCTTTATAACTTGACTAGAGTCCACCTGTGGCAATCTGAATTGATTGGACATGATTTAGAAAGGTACATGTGTTTGGATAAGGTACCACACTTCAGTGCATGTCAGAGTGAAGTCCAAGGAACTCTCTGTAGACCTCAAGTAGAATTGTCAGGTTATAAAAATATTGATAAAACATTAAATGGAGCTCAGTGGGCTTTGTCATTTAGAAATTCAAGTTTTTGAATCACCAAGACTCTTCCTAGAGCAGACTGTCCGGCCAAACTAACTACTCATGCGAGAAGGTCCTTAGTCAGGTCTGCTGCAATCTGTCAATCAGGGCTTTGTGGTAGAGTGGCTAGATGGAAGCCACACCTGAGTTAAAGGCCTATTACATGCCACCTGAAGGTTTCTGAGAGCATGAGGGAAAATATTCTCTAGTTTGATGTTGAGTCCTGAATGCCAAGCGCTTCATCTGGCAAAAACAAGGTACACTAATATTTTTCCTACTGTGAAGGATGGTGGTGGCATACTATGGGGATGCTTCTTATGGGAAGGGACTGGGAGACTGGTTAAGATTTGAGGGAAGGATGAACTAACAAAATACAGAGTGCACAGGACCTCAGACTGAAGATTCATTTCTAAGTACAAAGCCAAGACTTGTCTCAAAGCTACTGGAGTGGCTTTGAGACAAGTCTGTGAATGTCTTTGAGTGGCCCAGCCAAACCTTGGACTTGAATCCCATTAAACATCTGTAGGGAGACCTGAAGATCCCAGTTTATTCAGTCTGACAGACCCTGAGAGGATCTACAGTACCAGGAATAATGGGAGAAACTGCCCAAATCCGGGAATGCAAAGGTGGTAGAGGCATACAGAAGAATTCTTGAAGCCGTGATCATTGCCAAAGGTACTTCCACAAAGTACTGAATAATGGGTCTGAAGACCTATGTGCATGTGATATTTCATTTTTTTTATTTTGAATAAATTGGTAGAAATTTCAAAAACTTGTTTTTGCTTCGGCATTATGGGACAGTGTGATGGCTAAAACATTTAATCAATTATAAATTAAGTATATAACACAACATAACACAAAATTAGGGGTTCTGAATACTATCTGAAAGCATTGTACAACACCCCCTCTGCCATATTTCATAGACGAGGTGGGATGTCAGTTCTTTTTTTTTCTCTACACTTTTCTCTTGCCATCACTCTGGTACGTGTTAATGTTTGTCTCATCTGTCTGCATGACCTTTTTCCAGCATACAATAGTCCTTTTTAGTCTATTCGTAGTTTGGCTTAGAGGAATGTTGTGCAGATGGTAGTGTATGTTCAAAACATTCAAGTGGTTAATCCGATATGGATAAAAACACCCTCAAATTAAAGCCGGCAGTCTGCAATGCCATGGAATCCTTTTAAATCCGAAGTGTAGGAACGTGTCACTGTCTGTATATTCACTGTATGTTCAGCCATCTGGGATAAAGTACAGTTCACAAATTGAAGCTTTGACAAATGAACCCAATGGTAAATAAAGTACAGCTCCGGAAAAAATTGAGACCACTGCACCTTTTTCTTTTCTTTCCAAAAAAGTTTGAGTGAGGAACAGAAGCATTCAATTTGCAGTGGTCTCTTAATTTTAAGATGGGTGACAGTGGTCATTGTGTTTAGGGGATCACTGGTTCTAGCCCCGCGTTTGGCAGTCGAAGCAAGAATGTTACAGTTAGCATCACATAAGTTAACATAAACATGCAGACGAACTTACTTGCGATAGTAGGTCACATGGCCATTCTTTAGGTCAAACTTGTGCATCAGGGCCTGGCCATCAAAGAGGTGGTAGAAAGGTTCAGCCCCCACCTCGAACAGGCCGGGACCCAGACGCAACAAACTACCACTTAGCCATGCTGGTATCACACCTGAAAATGCAATGTAATGATCCTTGTTGGCCTTAGCCATCATAAAACCCCAAACTCTTGTGCTTATAAACCAAACAGGAGTCATTTAACATCCGTTCCTCACATACCTACAACCACAGCAGAAATGGGTTCATTCAATTCTTCACACGTCTCAAATAGTTTCTTGTAACCACCAGCCGGATGCTCAATTCTGAAAATAAAACAAAGACATTTCTCCATCATAAATGCATTTTGAGGGATTGTTTTGTTCTATCCATGTATTAGCCTTTTGTTACATTGTGGGTTTCCTGTGGACTCTGGGAAAGGTAGCTGCTGCTTTGGAAAGAGCTTGTGGGCTTTCAAATAAATGAATAAACATCTATTCAAATAAAAGAATAGGCTGCTGATCTAATATCTTTTCAGCCCTGAATGAAAAACACTATTAGGTAACTCATTATTCATGGCAAAAATTAAGTTATACTTGTACAATAAAAACAAAAATACAATCTGAGACACCAGTATGTAATAAAAACAGTACTGTGAGAAAAAATGCTTAACAAATTTGAACAAGGATACAGTTACTAAACAGCTGAATTGCTCTCAACATCTTGTAACACTACGTCTGCAAAATAAGGAAGTTAAATAGGTGAAATGCGAAGCTACAACAAGTAAACTTTAGAAAAGTTGTTACTCACCTACTAACCATTTTACTGTAGATAATGAACACATCGCTTGTGTGCAGGAAGCCTATGAATCAGCAGCCTTTATAGACACAGCTGAAATACTCAGGCAGTGCGCAGATTCTAAAAACCTCCACCCCCAAACCAATCACTAGTCTCTGAAACAAGAATCCCTTTGTATTCAAACCATTCACATTTCCATTGACGTTTAGCCCACCGCAGCCACACAATATCTCCCTTCTAGGAATTTTCCAGCCTAATTAAGACTAGAACCAGCACCATATTTGCTAACCTGTGAGACCCAAAGATTACGAAAGGGTTTTGCATTTTTTTTAAAAACTGTATCAAAGGAACAAACAGACAACAGATTAAGCCTAGTCTAGGACTAAAAAAATCAAGTTCAATAGAAGACTCCATTGAGCGTTTTTTAGTCCTAGCCTAGGCTTACTATGTGTCTACAAAACCGGTCCAATATGTTTTGTGTTTCTTTTGTTTTATGTTTATTCTACATCACTGGTGTCAAATTAATCTGTCTCTGTGGCCACTTTTGGTTTTACAGTTTTTCTGAATTGCTAAAACACTAAACCCCATTCTCTTAACCAAATTCTCAGTGGCCTAAACCCATTTCTTGAATCATTCGCTCTTTTGGCAATACCTAAAACAAATTCAGGTAGTTTGCAAATTTGCAAATTGCATTCACTATTTGCAAAACTCTAAATACATTCTCTCACTAAATCACATTTCGCCCTCTGATGCACTTGTGCTGCAAAATGGTAAACACGGGCGGCAAAAGAAATACAACTACAACACAGTTGTCATCGTTAACACACAGTGACTCAAAATAGTTCACACTTGTTTCTAATGATGTGATCAAACCAATTGTTCAGAATATAACTCAGTTCAGTGGACACAAGTGGCACAGGTCTGAGGCAGAGGAGAAGAGTACGTCTGAGGTGGTGGATAAGCAGGAAGAGTATTTGTCAGAGGTGGTGGATGAGGAGGAAGAGTAGGTGTAAAAGGTGGTGGACGAGGAGGAAGAGTAGGTGCAAAAGGTGGTGGACGAGGAGGAAGAGGATGTGTAAAAGGTGGTGGACAAGTATGTGTAAGAGGTGGTGGACGAGAACTCGGCACACTCCTCTGGCCGGACTCAGCACGAAGAAATGATGCTGAGGCATAAAGAATCTCTCACTGACTTTGATTTTGCAGTTGCACAACATTTGTGAGTTTACTGAAATGTGCTTTTCATTTAGAGTTTTTTTTTTTAATCATTGGACTTTAACAGTGGACTACTGTATTTTTATGCCACTGCTGAATATACAGACATTCAATACTGTATTACTTGCAGTACTTACAGTATTCAGTATATTCCCTGAAATAATTTGTGATTATAATACCTTTTTATTGCAAAATGTGTTTACTATTTAAAATTGTTCTTTAAATCTGTAACTACATGCCCTGGGTGCTGTGTATTCTGTTTTTTATGTAGTGTCTAATGAATGCTCTGTAGTGTTTATATATTGACTGGCTGCAAGTATGATCTGAAAGCATTGTTTTATTTTGAGAACAGATGAAATGTTTTTGAGGGGAGTGTTTGATTTTGACAGAAGAGTCAGGCGTTTTGTGAATGTAGTTTGAAGATTTGGATCTGTGTTTAAAGTTTTGAGAAAATGGGTGAAGGTTTCAAGAAATGTGTCTTAGCAATTGTGAAAAACTGTAACAAGAGTATTATTTCCTCTTTGTCAAAAATAATCTTTCCATTGTGATTTTGTTAAATTTTGTCACATTCCCTGATTGTATAGCTTTTGTTTTATTTCTACATAGTTTTGGATTTGTTTTTTTGTAATTCTATATTTGGGGATTTTTACATAAACCTTAAAAATGTTATTTTGTTTTTTCATGTACTCAACACATCTTTTTCTTTTGTGTTCTACATGTTAATTTGTCAGAGAAAGATGTTCCATGCTAGTTATAACTCATTTGATGGACATAATATGATTAAATATTAAACATTTAAAATAAATAATCTTTATAACAGAGATTTATATAGTCTCTGTGGTCACCAACTGTTTGTTTTGGAAATGTATGATTAAAGGTGTCTTCCTTTTCTTCATGCTGATTTAGATAAATGCAGTTGTCAGTTGAGGTCAGACTCAGAGGACGTGATTCATCATCTTTGGTCACAAGGCATCTTTAACAGCCAATTACTCTTTCACATCCACCGGGGTAGTGCAATAGTACATGGAACGAGTATCTCAAAACAAGACGTATGGCAGTGGTTCTGTCTCTGGTGGCTTGTGCTTAGCTCCCCCTTCTGGTGCAAAATAGTGTAAGGACACTTAATAAATCTAGATGGCCCTGTATTGCAAGGTCAAAATGTTTTACACTTGAGTGTAACAGACATGCCAATTCAAGTACAAAACTAACCCTGTTAAAGTGTACGGCTGGGATTCACTCAAACTTGCCATAACAATAGTAGTGTCTATATGTACAATACACATCTCATGCTCAGTCTTTTAGTGAATTTGAATATAACGAAGAGCTTTGAAACATGTTTTGTGATCTGAACCCTTACAATAAAGAACTATTTAATGCAGTCACCAAAATAAAGGAAATACTTGATTAAATGAGGGACATACTGTATATTCAAAGTATTATCCTGGCTTGTTTTAGGTCCGCACAACCCTCTTAAGGCAGGATAAATTACACAGCCATTTTGAGTGACCACCTTTAAAATATGACAAAGTATTAAGTAAGTATCTTCCAGAATGACAAGCCGCTCATCCACAGGTAACTTGTGGTTAGGAACTGTTTGATGAAAACTATGCAAACCATATGCCATTGCCTTTTCAGGCACCAGGTCGACCCAAGTGAGAACCTGCGCGAGCTTCTGGAACAGTGCCTAAGAAAACTACAATTAACAAAACAACAGTTGGCTTATCTGTTGGGAAACATCTTTATCCACCTGATAAATTTTACATTTTTATTGTATTACATGATCTTTGTTCCTCTCGGCACATTGAATAATTTTGTAGTTTTTGTGATGTGATGCACCTGCAATTTGGGCACATACTATTTAGCCTCTTTGGAACTTTTTTTTAGTTGCCTCATGTTACTTTGAAAACTTACAATATCAAAGTGCTAATTGCAAAACCTCTTTTGTAGCTGACATACACTACCTGCTGTCACTCACAGCAACAACTCCATTCCTCCAGTTTAGATTTGTGTTTGTAACCTGCAATTCCATTAAATGCCTATGACTCAATCATCCTCCTTCTGAATACACTACCGTTCAAAATTTTGGGTCACTTAGAAATGTCCTTGTTTTTGAAAAAACAGCAATTTTTTTGTCCATTAAAATAACATCAAATTGATCAGAAATAGTGTAGACATTGTTAATGTTGGAAATAACTATTGTAGACGGAAATGGCTGATTTTTAATGGAATATCTACATAGGCACAGAGACCCATTATCAGCAACCATCAGTCCTGTGTTTCAATGGCTCCTTGTGTTTGCTAATCCAAGTTAATAATTTTAAAAGGCTAATTAATCATTAGAAAACCCTTTTGCAATTATGTTAGCATAGCTGAAAACACTTGTGCTGATTAAAGAAGCAATAAAACTGGCCTTTAGACTAGAGCATCAGCAATTGTGGGTTCAATTACAGGCCGAAAATGGCCAGAAACGAAAAAACTTGTCTATTCTTGTTCCAAATGTAGCTGTGGTGGGCCTAGACGTGCAGGAATTTAGGGCTCACCCATTCAGTTCAGACCATCACAGATGTTTTAGTCTCATCTGGAGAATCAAACAGGACCTTTTCATTACCATGGGTCAATCGCAGCTTGGTGAGGTAAAGGAGGAAGGCCTTCCTGGTGTTTGAAGTTCAGCCAGAGTGATCTGCAAACACCAGTAGTATCTAGCTTCAATGTGTCATAAAGGAACTGGCCACTCTGTGGGCATGAAAAACAAGAGGGTATATCATTCTGGCTTTAAATTGGAGAAGGTCCAATAAGTCGGCAAAATATTACTCCTCTGGTTTCTTGTCAATTCTGACAATTTTGATGATAAAATCTGGAATTTTTTTACATTGTCGTGGTTGTGCATGCAGTAAATAGTTTGCAGTCAACACTATGCGATGTTCAAGATTCCTTAATCTCCACCAGTGAAACATTATTTCGTGGCACTACTGCAGATTTCAACTATATCCACCACAGATAGTACAATGGTACATGGAATGTGTATCTCAAGAGTGACAAGACATTTGTCTTGGACTAGCAAAATTACTTCCCCTTCTGTTGCAAGACAGTAAAATGACTATGGGATAAACAACTATTTATTTGACTTTAAACCCATGGAAAGCTTAAGGCAAGACATTTGTATAAACATTTCTGCATTATTAAGCTTATTTTACATTTTGACTTTATTTTCCAGGTTGTTGCATAGCAAACAGATTTTGCATAGACATAACACGTCCAAAGGTTGTAACATGTTATAGGTGGCTCTTTAGAGGTCAGATAAAACCTAAAAAAGGTATTGAGAAAACTGCATCAAACTGAATCCAAAGGTCCCCAATAAAGAAGGTTAAATACTTTAAAGACCACAGTAGATATGTATATTTTTCAAGCATGTATTGCTCCTTGTACTGACTGGTCGAAGCTGCAGGTTGATGTAAAATGACAGAAAATAGTGCAAAATGTTTCATTATTGCAAATGGCTGAACCTAGCCAATTTGTCAGAAAAAAAAAATCCTTTACCTAACTGTTTGAGCTCAACATTCAAAGAATGTTATTGGAATAAAAACACATTACAAATAAAAGGACTACAGAAAAGTGCAATGCCAAAACACAGACAAATTACACGAACCATGGACATCACACAAAGAAATTACAAGCACTTCATATACTCCTACAAGGTACTGTACTTTGTCAATGTGGATCCATTTAAAAATAGATTTCACTCCCAAATAGTAAATTGCTTAAAAGTTCCTCAGCAATCCTACCCAGTATACACCCATAATGGTTATTATGAATACCAATACAAAACAAAACATTTAATTTACCGAAGACAATTATTGAAGTATTTAAAAATGACAAACTAAAACTTTAATGACAAAAAAAGAGATTGCATAATTTAAACAAAGACGTTACATAGTCTCAACAGAGGTCGTCTCCCATGTGGTTCTCCCATCTTCCTTCATTGATCTGCCACGCCTAGTTTGATGCAGTAACAACATATTCGACACACAACCAGTTGCATCCCAATTGTACCTTCAGTTTCTAATACCAAACACTTTTGGTTTCTTCATACTAATCATCATTGGTGGCTTGATCTTTGGTTTACCTTCAAAAAGCTGTGCCTCACTCTCCGTGGTTGGAAACCGGCGAGCATAAATGTTGGGATAGAGCTTCTGAAACTGATCAAAGAAAAGCAATTGATTTTAATTACACTTTAAAATAATACTGCATTTCTGAAATTGTGCATTGGGATGATTTGAGAAAGTTAATCAAAAATAAAAATCAATACAAAGTAATCCACACAATATCAAACTCAGCGTTTTCTGGTAGGGTCCGCTGCAACTGCAAAACAGTTTTGTAAAGTTTTGTACAGTAATTTTGCATAGCATATAGTTACATTGATCTGTCAATGTATAAAAGTGTTCTAAAGATTATAAAGGCATTTTCAACTTCAATTGTAAAAGTCAATGCTGCCTGTCCAAGTACAGGTGAAGTCTAAACCTGGACTGGAGACCTGCCACACGAAAAAGTCATTTTCTTTCGTGCGAGGCAAAAAGGTGTTTTTCAAGAGGCTGCATCTAAAGTCCAAGTCTCAAATATTCAGTCAAACCTTACATTTTCACACAAAACATTATAAAAAAATTGTAAACAGCTTAACCCTTTAATACATGGTAAGTGCGACACGCGCCTCTCCCCCTGGCGCGTGT
>JACXGI010001170.1:19105-60003 GCA_016801175.1 Esox masquinongy
CGCCTCAAATAGAAATTTTCTGATCGCGATTGTGGGGCTTCTGGTTGACGAAAGTACACAAATGAGACGTTGTTATTTGCAGAAAAATAACCCTATTAATGTGGAAGAAGAATGAAGCATCTAACTTCTACGGTTACGGAGCAGTGAGCAAAAATATTTTCAATTGACGCGCCCGCGCGTCAATCGCGCTTAGAGGGTTGTGAAAGTGGTGAAATAAAGACTACATGCAGTATACCCACTTGTTTTCAGTGAGCATTGTGCATACTTCACTTCATCACTACAAATCATACACATTAAAGTAATTTAAATATATTTAAATATTAGTTCAGTATGCTGAAGATGCAACAACTATCATGGGTTGTTAATGTGACTAGGATTAATGAGTTTGGCTGCTAGACAAAGTTATTTTGAAAATCATTAGAATAGGTGTGTACATAATGTACTAACTACCTTCAACATTTATGGCAGGATTAAGGTTTGGCTACTTTGTCAAGTACAATGTCTAGTGAATAGTTACAAAGTAGCATATATCTGCCTGTCAGAACAATTATTTGGGACAAACCAGTTGCCTTTTGTTCATCCAACAGAGATTTTGCTTTGCATTTTCATCAAAACCACCTGGAGATGCAAGGAACTGTTATGATGAGTACCTAGGACACATTTAGGGTTAACTACAGTTGTGCTCATAAATTTGCATACCCTGGCAGAAATTGTGAAATTTTGGCATTGATTTTGAAAATATGACAAAAAAAAAAAAAAAAAGTATTTTATTTAAGGATAGTGATCATATGAAGCCATTATCACAATTGTTTGGCTCCTTTTTAAATCAAAATGATAACAGAAATCACCCAAATGGCCCTGATCAAAAGTTTACATACCCTTAAATGTTTGGCCTTGTTACAGACACACAAGGTGACACACACAGGTGAAAATGGCAATTAAAGGTGAAACTTTTTAAATTGCAATTAGTTTCTGTGTATAAATAGTCAATGAGTTTGTTAGCTCTCACATGGATGCACTGAGCAGGCTAGATACTGAGCCATAGGGAGCAGAAAAGACCTGTCAAAAGACCTGCGTAACAAGGTAACTTTATAAAGATGGAAAAGGATATAAAAAGATACCCAAAGCCTTGCAAATGCCAGTCAGTACTGTTCAATCAAGTGGAAAATTCAGGGATCTCTTGATACCAAGTCAAGGTCAGATAGACCAAGAAAGATTTCAGCCAAAACTGCCAGAAGAATTGGTCGGGATAAAAAAAAAAACCCACAGGTAACCTTAGGAGAAATACAGGCTGCTCTGGAAGACTGTGTGGTTGTTTCAAGGAGCACACTTGAACAAAAATGAGCTGCATGGTCAAGTTGCCAGAGAGAAGCCTTTACTGCGCCAATGCCACAAAAAAGCATGGTTACAATATGCCCGACAACACCTTGACACGCCTCACAGCTTCTGGCACACTGTAATTTGGAGTGACGAGACCAAAATATAGCTTTATGGTCACAACCATAGGCACTATGTTTGGAAATGTGGGTCAACAAGGCCAATAGTGAAAAGAATACTATCCCCACTGTGAAGCATGGTGGTGGCTCACTGATGTTTTGGGGGGGGTTGTGAGCTCTAAAGGCACGGGGAATCTTATGAAAACTGATGGCAAGATGAATGCAGCATGTTATCAGAAAATACTGGCAGACAATTTGCATTCTTCTGCACGAAAGCTGCGCATGGGACGCTCTTGGACTTTCCAGCATGACAATGACCCTAAGCACAAGGCCAAGTTGACCCTCCAGTGGTTACAGCAGAAAAAGCTGAAGGTTCTGGAGTGGCAGTCTCCTGACCTTAATATCATCGAGCCACTCTGGGGAGATCTCAAACATGCTGTTCATGCAAGATGACCAAAGACTTTGCATGACCTGGAGGCATTTGCCAAGACGAATGGGCAGCTATACCACCCGCAAGAATTTGGGGCCTCATTGACAACTATTACAAAAGACTGCACGCTGTCATTGACGCTAAAGGGGCAATACACAGGATTAAGAACTAAGGTTATGCAGACTTTTGAACAGGGGTCAATTCATTTTTTTCTTTGTTGAAATGTTTTGTTTTATGATTGTGCCATTCTGTTTTGACCTACAGTTGAATGTGAATACCATAAGAAATAAAAGACATGTTTTGCCTGCTCACTCATGTTTTCTTTACAAATGGTACTGTACATATATTACCAATTCTCCAAGGGTATGCAAACTTCTGAGCACAACTGTAACTTCCTGACATGGCCAGCTCTCAATCCTGTGCTTTAACTGCTTCATCATAAGAACTACCCCCCGGCCACAGCATTTTTCCAGAGGAAACACTGATCTAACTACTTACCTGCTTAAGCTTCTTCTTTCTGTCCTTCACGGACATGTTCTTGTCTTTCACCAGGTTCTCCAGCAGGTCAGCGATGGCAGCCTGGGACACTGTCATCTTCTGCTCCTCAAACTCCTTGGTGCTGACCTGTCTGCAGTAGGAATAGACGGGCATTGGTACTCCTGCACCACCACTACCTGGATAGTTAATCTAGAGAAAAGGACAATAAAAAATATAATGAGTAAACACTGCCATTATGAACATCTGGGAAATTCCTCAGTACACAACTCAGACAACTTTCCAAGTTGGGTTTACAAAAAACTAGCTTGCTCGCAATGAGATATAACTCTTACTTCACCCATAGTTTGGTATACAAACCCACAAAAACATTTTGCGTGAAGAGAATGCAGACAATCAAAAGTAACCCACAGTCCATAAATGAGGTTTATGGAATGTATTTGTTACAATTATCAATTAGCATTTTGACTTGAAGAGTTACTACGCATTAGAAATGCATAGATACCGATTCTCTGTATTGATTCCTGAGCTAGCTGAGCCGGGCCTTAGCTAGCTCAGGCTCCTCTACTGTTAACCCTTGAAACACTTGTTTTGCAAAGTTTGCCACTGCTAGTTTAACTAGTGGTACTAGGCATAACCTGAATGTTTCTGGTCTGCTGGTTATCAAGAACTTGTGTTCACAGCACATTGGTATGAGAATCTGTTTTGTGGCATTAGCTCATTACATAGACACACTGTTGCCAATACCCAATCCCACATTTTTCAGACACTCCTGATGCCAGTATTGGATCAGTGCATACCTACTACATATAGCGATGTAATACAAGCCAGCTTTGGGGTGGTTAGGTAAATTTCCTGCTTTTGAGAAGAGCTGGCTAGAACTTACTTGACAAGCAGCAACCTCAACATTCTTCGAAGTGTAAGCAGAGACAAAAAAATATATCAGTCTTTCTAACTCTACCCCAAATATCAAATTCCCAAAGGATACCTTTATTTTCAAACCTGCCAGAATTGAAAAGTATGCCATACTAGAAAGAAAAAAAAGGAATTACAATACTACACCTGTACTTTCCTGAGGTATGCGATGTGGTCCTGGACAGCAGCCTGCAGATAGACAGGCACTTGAAGGATCTCATGGTGATGGTCAATGAGGAATGAGACCAGTCTGGTGGCCAGCAGCTCATCCAGGTCCATCTCCTCTTCACAGCCCAGCACACAACGAGAGAATGTATGTACCATCTGGAAACAATGGGATTGAAGTGTAATTATTTCAGTCTGTTTTCATAATCGCCCCCATTCAGCAAGTACATTTACATATACTCAGAATTTTACTTGACGTCAAGGTACTACTAGTGGTAGACAAAAGTGCAGTATACACAATATTACATCAAGATTGTTAAATTTGTTGTATAGAACGGCGAAAACCTGCATTTCTCCTCACCAGTGTGCGTGTTCCTATTGCATCATGAAGCCGAGGCATATCCACATTTTGACTCATCCGGGATATCATCCTCATCAACAGCTGGAGCTTCCTCCTGCTGGCAGGGGGCAGAAGGAGGGTGCAGAGCTGCAGCGCCTCGATGGCCACCCGCTCCAACTCAGGCTGGAGGAGACCTTTACAGACGCGCACACACACACACACAACTATACTACTGTACACTGGAAGTGGAAGGTTGTGTATTAAGCACGCTTTGGGCTATTGGGTATTAAAAAGCGTTGAAGCAAGTTAAGTGTGTGATTTCAACTAGATTAAATCAATGTCATCCCAATGGTAAAAGAAATTCACTACAGCTAGAACTCCATTATTAATATTACACTGTACTGGAAGTGCATAATACAATTGTACATAGCAATACACTTAAGGCAAATTCAGTTTTCACCTTATATTAGTGCAAGCTCAGTAATTAATCTTTGATCAGGTGTTACACATGCAGCATAACCACAAAACAACACAAGCATGCAGACGTAGGCTTACTTTGCTCAGGACTCAGATGGCGTGCATAAGTGGACACAAAGGGCAAAGCAAGGGTTGGCCTGTACAGGTCCAGAGAGCTTTGACAGCGCCTGTTTACAGAGGTCCCTGCTCTCAGGTCTGTGCTGCTGGCCCTCAGGTTGCACAAACTGGGGCCTCTCAGGTCAATAATGGAGGAGAAGTCTGGCTTCATGGTGATCTCTGCCACAGGAGTGTTAATACTAAGACAACTAGCAGACATCTCTCTGCGCTCAATTAGATCCAAATAGGTACCAATACTCCTTGGGCGCGTGGGCCTGAGTTTCTGACTGACTGAAAGGTTGTCCATTGGTAGTGAGATGTTGCTTCTGGCACTTTCGCTTTTGGAGCTGTGAGGAATGCCCTCTTGAGAAATGACACCTGAAATGGTGTCGGAACTAGAAGTTTCTGTGACAAAGACTTGGGGTGCAGAATTAGGGCAGACATCTGGCAGAGAGTCTGTTGTATTCTGAGGCGGGGTACTGTACATGCTGCTATTGTTACTGGATGCCAGACTCTCGGCAGACTGGAAAAACTTGGACTGGGAGCATGAGTCAGATTCTGCTGACACGTCAAGGATTCTCGAGAGAGAGCAGCTCCTGGGTCTTCTGAGCCTAACTGTCGCAGCTCCACTGCTCTCTGACCTGGTTAGTTTCAGACTGCTACCTTCCAGGATGTCTCCAGAACTTGCCCGTCGGCCTGGCAAGTTAATCTGGGGGATTTTCCTGGCACAATCTGAATTCAGAGCAGTAAATGTAGACTGGACCCTTGAGCTAAACACTTCCCTCATTGGCGAATCACCCTCTTCAAAAGCCTCTTTCCGAATTAAGCTTAACAGCAGGCATTCAGTAGATTTGAACTGGTTAACGGAACCATTCATATGTGGATTTTTTGCAGGCTGGGGATAGGTTGGCTCGTCTTGGTTTTTCCGCTTTCCTCTCTGGGTTTTAGGAACCACAATGTAGCCACATAAAACTAGCAAGGAATAAGATAAAAACAAGGCAACAGTAAACATGTAGTACCCCACGAATGACACCACCCTGGGCCAGTGCAATTGTGCCAAATATCCGTAATAAGACATCCCCAACAAATATTGCCTGTGGTATCACATGGGTTAACAAGATGAATATCCCTGAGCATGCTTGACAAATTTCAACATGGGGAGCCAATTTGACTAAGATGTATAAACATGTCTGTTATAGCAATACCATGTACTAGCATCTAGCATTTGTTCAGTCTACAGCTTTCACCAAAATAAATTTCTGTAAAAATGACTGCCAGATCATGTAAGCGGAGCCGGCCAAGGAGGCAGCATATTCACCAAAATCATTGTGGGGGACTACAACTTGTGATGCCAGCAGGACATAAACAAGCAAGTGGGCACATTGAGGGAGAAAGAGGAAGTGCTAATTAGCCAAACTTGAGTTAGTTATAACATAGTCACAGCCACAGAGTAGTGCAGGTCACATCATCTCTTACAAAACATAACAACCAGTTGCAGTTTCATGCCTGCTTGTATAAGGTCTTGTGCATCTTAATAAATTGGTAAATTATAGAGAAGTCAGTGAAGATATGTCTCAAAGAAAGTGTCATTCACAATCTGAGTGTGATGATAATGTATAACCCCTTTTACATTAGTCAATGTAAATACAGCAAACTTCAAAAGATTTGCCTGAGTCCAATAAACATAACAGAGTTGAGCTTGCAACTTGAACATTTTCAAATTAATGCAATGTTCATTACGTTTTAACAGATGACAAATGGTATGAAAGATCAAATGAATCCTGATTTTAAAAACACCTCAGGTTAG
Organism: Esox masquinongy; assembly: GCA_016801175.1. Lineage (NCBI taxonomy): Eukaryota > Metazoa > Chordata > Actinopteri > Esociformes > Esocidae > Esox > Esox masquinongy. The sequence continues at coordinate 25,267 of JACXGI010001170.1, forward strand.
GGTTGAAAAGAGAATGCATTAAAACCATTCCTTCAAACCATTTAACAACACTGTATTCAATTAAAGAGTTTGTTAAAAACATACATACCCAAGACGTTGATAAACAACTCATAGTATTGAAATGTGAGAAGAGGCTGAGGGAGGCTATAGAAGTAGTCAGAGACCGTTTTAAACACATCCCGCTCAAAACCAGGATAGGATGGATGACTGGAGTCATACTTTGGCCCTAGAAGTGGATGAGTGTCATTTTTACATGGTCAAATCTTTCCAGCAAAAGTTCATATACTGAGAGCCTGGTTTTTAAAACGAGGTAACATCTACTGACAGGTGACAAATTAAATGAAAAACCTGAATAAATGAGTGGAGAAACTTCCATACAGGTGTACTGCATGACACAAAAAAGCAACGCGCTGTGGCATGTATAAAAATTCTGCACAAGCCCAATTGACCTCAATTTTGGACCAAGATTGCAAGAGGAAAGGTTCTTTGAAAAAGTGTTCATTATCTGGGCAAGGATAGCAGTAAAAAGGACTGCTCAGTTGGCTAGTGTTTCAACAGGAACAGTAACTAGTAACACGTGCATTTAGATCTATAGGAAAGACATTAGTAAATGGAGTCAAAAATTATGGTCAGAAGTGCACATTCTATGACCATGATACTCGTGTATTACTGGGACATGTAAGGAAAAACAGAAGAGCAACTCTTTCCCAGGTGACAGAATGCCAATGCAGGAAGTGATCAGACGGTCAGCAACAACAGTCTGTTGAGAACTACATGGAGAGGGATATTTTAGTAGGGTTGCAGTGCATAAACCCTCATTACAAAGACAAATGTACATTTGAGAATTAAGTCTAACAAAAACTATAGGCACTGGTCTACAGAAATGTGGAAAAAGTGATCTGGTCACTGCACCATTCTCGACAAGAGGGCGAATGCATGAGTGGAATACACCAACAGAACAGTACATGCCTGAAAACTTAACCATTACTGTGAGGGGGTCTGGAGGATCAATTATGCTGTGGGTGCATTTTCCTGCCATGGTTTGGGTCCACTTCTCCCCTTCAAAGGGAGGATCACAGCAAATCGTTACGAAGTTATTCTGAGTGATTACCTATACCCTAGAGTGAAACATTCCCATCCTGATGGGAGTCGTCTCTTCCAGGGTGAAAACGCCCCCATCCACAGGGTACGAGGAGTCACTGAACGGTTTGATGAGTATGAAAATGACATAAATCATATGCTATGGCCTTGGCAGTCACAAGATCTCAAGCCAAATGAACACCTATGGGAGATTTTGGACCAATGTGTTAGACCAGGCTCTCCACCACCATCATCATCAATACCAAATGAGAGAACATCTTTTGGAAGAACGGTGTTCCATCCTTGCAGCAGAGTTTAAGAGACTTGTTAAATCTATGCTAAGGCGCACTGAAGCTGTTCTGGCAGCTACTGGTGGCCCATTACCTTACTGAGACTATGTTGATTTTTCCTTTAATGTGTCACCCATCAGTATATCTCGATACAAAAATGCCATAAAAAACAGTCACAATAAATATTGTAAAAGCTTACAGTTTGCAAGACATTTCATTGCAGACAAAACCCAGTGTGGGAGGTCATCTGTGGAGACAAGGCTAACAAATTAGAATGAGTCTTACATAGTGCACATTATTTACACAGAAGGACAAATCAATCAGAGAAAGAATATACCAGTCTTGTCATCAAGCGTAACAACCCCATGCTTGTTCACTTTGGTTATGTTGTTCACAATATTTTGAGGATTGACGAGTCTTGGGTCCAAAACATCCTCAAGGGCGGTCAATCCCAATGTTTTCTGCAAGCTAAAAACAGAAAATGTCTTAAGAATTGAGTTATTCTACCTACATTTAATTAGAAGTCATTTATCAGATATTCTTGTACAGAGCAACTCATTGCATACATTTTTCATACCTTTCTACCCTATACTGGCCACCCGTGGGAATTGAACCCACAACCCTGCCATTGTAAACAGCATGCTTTTTCAACTGAGCGACACAAGAACAACTTTAGAGAATGATTTCAATTAAGTAAGCGGGGATCTTACTGTGTGAGAGCGATGCTTTTCCACACATTCTGGATATCTTCCTCTGTTAGTTCTTTGGGCTGGATCACTTCAATCAAAGGCTCTGTCTCAATATCTTGTACTGAGGGATCTACATTTTCCTGTAAAAAACAAGGGATTTCTGTCAATTATGTAGCGAAGTCATACCATAGGCATAATAAAGGTACATCTTGAACATAAAGTCTGCACTTACTAAAGTCTCTCTGTCAGGTTTTTTAGAATTCCTGAATATTAAGAAGCCTTCCTTTTCTTTCATTGAGAAACTTTTCTTTATTGATCCTGGCCTTGATGCAGGAGAATGGTGGGGAATGGGCTTCAAAGGAGAGGTTGAAGCAAACCTAGGACATTCAAGTAAGTACAAAGATTTTAATGAAAAACAAAAATGTATTCTCAAAAACACACAGCAGGCAACAAGTAGTTAACAGATACAATGTCAAGTCTAAGTTTTGCTTTGATTTTATTTGTTTAGAAGTTCATTGGATCTATAGCAACCACTTCAAATAAAATAAAAATAAAGATAAATATTTACTTGAAGAGATGGCTGTTGTCCTCTAAATCTTCTGTACCCCATCTACCCTTCACATCCTCGATCACATGATTCTTCAGGAACTTCTTCAGCAGCTGGACAGTCTGTTGCCTGGTGACATCTGGCCCGAAGTTACTATTGTTCTTGAGCAGTTCATGCAACCAGTCGACAGCTGCTACGGCAGTAAAACAGTTCCCATACACTCTGAAGTGTTGTCGATGTTTCCGCAGAGGCATCCCCGCTCGAAATAGCTTTGTGACTTCATTCCACTGCAAAGGTTAATTAATCAACGTTAGGTTCAACAGCTACGACGGTATAAAGCTGTGGTCCTCAACCCTTTGCCTCCAAGTATATTTGTATGCCTAAAATATATTTTTATAATCCTAGAGCAAGAATGTTGTAAAATGTTAGTATGCCACACTGTTGCGAGGCACTAGCAAACATTCTTTCATGCAGACTAAACCCGCCGTGCACGTGGATTCGCGAGCGCAAACCAATTTTGTCATCCCCACCCGACATGCCAGCTAAATAGCGAAAACAAATGGTAATCAACTATAAAAATGTAGGGAATGGTCGAAACATACATGAAACATTCACAGACATTGGGGTTGATCGCTGTTTTGGCACATTTGACTGCGCTGCGTTTGTTTTACCCGAAATATATATTTTAGAATGTTTACTCGGAGTCATACAAAATCATGTATTTCCCTACTCCAAGGATAAACCAGGTTCTCTTTGAGAAATCCTCATATAAATCCCAATTAAATTGTGAATCAGTGTTTAAATATAGCGGTCAACAAGCGTTTTAGTATTTACTAAAGTTTTAGTATTTTAATATAATATATCTAACAATTACATTTAAAATAATTCAGTAATATACAATAATTTGTCAGTGGTTTTTGGTATGTGGATTATGTATTTAGTACAATAGCTATGTAAAATATTTTCATAATTATTTTTCGTCTGTGTCAGTTCAAGACCGAACTGGCAGCTATGAGGCCCCTTACATTTCAAGTTGCTTGTCAGTTTTATTAAGCACAGTACATTCCGTGTAGCAGTGCTACAGTGTACATCTCCTGGTTGCTCCAATAGAAACGTAATATTTTGTCTCGTACCCATCTGAATTTTCACAATACAACGTTCGTAAACAGACTAAATTCGGAATGGAGTGGTAGAAGTAGAGCTGACCCACAGCAAGAAGTCAAAACTTCTCTCATCTAGCCGAGTTACAGTAGGTCGTTACGTTGTTACTACTACTACTACTACTGTACAAGACAGCGTTTGTTTGCGTTTCATGACTGATCTGCAAAGAAAATAACTTATTTCAGGGACATCAAATATTTCTCTACATCGCCAGCCAACGTGCGTAAGAGGCTGCACATAGGCAACGTTAATTAATTAGCTACGTTATTTTACCAAATTGTATTGTATTAACGTTATTAAGCTGACAAGCTAGCCAACGTCACATTAGCATGTTGTGTACTAGCTGCACAACAAGAAATCGAGTACTGTAGCTAACTTAGCAAAAAAAAATACGTTAATGCTTACCAGTTTTGTTGCCCTGTATGGACCGGGTGTCACAATCTGAGAACTCATCTTCTTGAGTTAAAAACGAGGAAAGCCAACTTTTAAAAATAGCACAACGTTCAAAGCTTGTTGTTTTCAAAGCAGTGACCAAAATTTGACATTTTCTACGGCTGAACAGCCACTAGTCACTACTTGCATTCCACTCCGTTTAAAAATTACGTGCCTTGTTTCCGAGGCAGCTCATTGGACACCCATTTTTTCACGTGACTACATGGGCTGGTGAATAAAAGACGTCCGTACGTCTTTAAACGAATTAAACATACCTTCCGCGAAACACACGATGAACATAGGTAACCATGTGTCAGAGCTTATAAGGAATAATCAAGTGAATCTTTAAACTGAAATGGTAATTCCGAGAAGCAGAACATTTTCATTAAATGATCACTGCCACCTGGTGCACGCAGTATGATCACTCTGACCAGTTGGCTACATTTCGTTCTGTTTATTACTGTACAGCCTTGTTTTATTAACAACCAGTGTTGGGGGACGCTATACTGAAACATAGCTTACCAGTTGACATTTTTTCCACTAGAGGAACTTAAACTACACCAATGTTCCTAGTTTACTTCATTAAAGTTAGTTAAAAAGTAGTATGAAAACTAACAAAACGATTTCAAGACCATAAAAATATGTTCCCTTAAGACTCTCATAACTAAAAGGTTCATTAGCTAACTAAAATTAAATTAAATGCTAGCCATTAAATTCCATATTAGCCATTCATGATGACAGTTGAGAGCTTCTATGTTTACATGTGATTGGCATTAACTTTGGGACAAAAAAGGAAGTGCTAATTAAATAGTTAAAAGGGCACTGTGTAGAAACCTGCCTTTATCGTTTACAAGACTGAATTTAAACAACACAAATGTTCTCCTTCTCTTCCCTTATGGAAGAGCCCAGAATATTATTAGCTAGTTCTGGGTGGTTAAAGTTTGGGTGGTTAGTACCTTGAGTGTCTAAAGTGAGTATGAGGAGATCACACGTCAATGCAAACAGCTAGACAGACCACGGAGAACATTTAAATGGGAATATCTCCAGCACTGAAACAATATTTAGAACTTTAAATGTAGATGTTTTCCAGTCATTTATGCTTGTATTTATTCTAGTAGTACAGTAGAAATCTTACATATGGCCCCTTTAAATTGTGCAGAGGGTCAAACATAAAAGTCATACATACAAGACTTCATTTTGAAAGAAGGGGGAAAATGTTTTGCCAAGAACTGCGTTTTTGGGTAGAGATCTGTTGAGTTGGCTTAACGGAGCAAAATACTGCGTAGTTATCTCTGATCAGAACTTCAGAAGAAGCAGTGCCAGCAACTGTCCTTCCCATTGAGCAATGCAGCACAGGAAGCTCCAACACTGTTGTTTCTTCACCTCAACTATCCAGGGCCTTTCATGAATGCCTAGGCCAGTACCATTTCTCCACATACACTCATCCAATTAATCCATCAAGAAAATGAACCATTTCCATGAGTTGTAGACACTGAACCTTTCCTCATTCACCAATGGTAATATTATTCTATAGCAGAACCCTAGATCCTGATATTAACTATTCAGCAATATTGAATTATTTATACAACTTTCCACTGAACATGGGATAGGTGGTTCTATAACAGGAAGCTGTCTCGTTAGAAAATATTATTAATATTATTATCACATTTTCAGGTGGCAGGTAGAAAAGCGAATAGAAAAGTGTTTCGAGTTATTGATCAAGACCTGAAAGTTGCAAGATCCGTATGGTAGATCCCTAAACAGGAAAGGTGAAGAATCTGTTTATCTGTCCTGAGCAAAGTAGTTCATTTACCTGGCAAAATAAAATAAAAAATAGAATATCCATGCCAATGTGCCATACTAGGATAAAAATATGTAATTAGGGTATTATGGTAATGTTTTGTTGCAGCATAGAGTTTTGTAAAACCTTAGAAAATGAATATACAGTAAACATAACCATAGCACTTGCCTGCTTATGCCCCAGGAATGTCCTAATGACTCCTTTTTGCTTGCTGGGTATGATGAAAGTTCATGATGAGGATGGGTAGTGTTTGACAGATGTGTGGGAAAGCAAAGCAAGGGGCTCCACTTTGTATGACAAAAGGCCTTGCTGTGTTGAATTACAGTGGAACACAGCTGGATAGCAGCGTGCTGTGTATATCATCAAATAAAGCCTTCTACTTTTGTCTATTTTATTGCTTTCAGAAAGGGCTTGTGTTTTTTTTTGTTCCGAAAATTCCTGTAAAAGACAATTCGGATAATTTTGTGAAGGTTTCCTGCTCTTTACTCATTCAATGTTTTGATAAACTGACAATGTATATAACCATTTTGTACTCAATAGCGCAGAGAAGTAGCATGGAGAAAACAATGATATTATTCTCTGAGCTCTTAACACCACCTGCTGTGTGTTATCCAGTTAGGCATTGCTGTGAAACAAAAGGTTAAACCGAAAAAGGAAGGAGTTAAGATACACATAATCAGAAAAGGTTTAGGGTATTGCTTTTTGATATGCTAAAGTCTGGACTGATTGATGGGATTGCAAATGGGGGTTGTATTGTCTGACAGTAGTATGAAAACAAAAAAACTGAACTAGTTCCCATGTCTTATACTTCAAATCTCAAAACTTCTAAGATTTGCAGTAGTTCAGACATTTATATCTAAAAGCTACACTGCCCAAGGTGCAGAGACCTACGGCTTTCTATTGGTGTATAATTAATGGAATGCTTTGGTTGCTTTGGTATGCTTTGGTTTCCTACCCATGTGTTTGTTGTTCTGCTATGCTCTGCAGCTAATATTTTAGAATATATTACTCACTGCAACCATCCCCCACAAACCAATGATTTAGATATTGCAGAGAACCGTCTACTGCAATAAAGAAGTAAATGTCATACATGGACACGGACATTAAGGTGATGTAAAGGGAGAGAAGCAAAAGTGTTGAGGCTGTGATGAAGATACATTGAATGAGGATCACTTCTCAATTGCTCCTGGCCAGCAGTGAATAATTCCTGTCTCATAACCTGGAAATTTGACCAAAATGTGTTGGATTTGAAGGTGTCACTATTTTTTAGGTCTGTGATGAGTGAATAGAAGCATGTGAAGTACAAGCACACATATGATACAGTAGTATAACTGACTTCACTCTGTAGCTACTCCATGCATCTTTCATTAACAGTTAATATAGATGTTAAAGCTAGTCCATATTCTGATTGGGATAAAAAACATTTCTGAATTTTAAAACATTTCAAACCGACCTGGAGTCAAGGACTTGATAACTAAAGACCATCAGCTCTTAACAGCTACTGTATTTTCACATCCCTTCGCTGCTGCACTTTCCACAGATCAGTCTGTTGCTAAGCAACTGTAAAAAAAAGCAGAAAACCTCTGAAGTCAGATTACCTCCTACCAATCACCCTCCACTTCATATTCACAGCATAGATGTGGGCCTTCTCGATTATTACATAGGAGAGGGACTGATTATGATTTTAAAAAATCACAAATTACATACATTTTAATTCAGAAGAACTATACACACTTGATGGAATTCTTTGAATAAAAGTTTGATCAGTTTCTAACTGTGGCACAGGTCTAGTCTTTGTATGTCAATGAGATCCTAGCCAGCTGATCTGTTATATGTTTGTGGAATGAAAAGATGTCATGTTATCTTATGTCACTATGCAAAAAGGATATGTATATTAGATTTATGTGACATGGTACTGTTATGAATAGTAGTTAATAATAATTAGGTGAGTGCTAATATTTCTCCCATTTCACACATGCTGCTATGAACAACCTATACAGTTAAGCATTCAGCCCTTAGTTTTGGTATATTCTCCATATACCACAAACCCCTGAGGTACCTTACTGCTATTATATACTGGTTACCAATGTAACTTGTCATACTTGTTATATACTGTTTTATGTATACTTCTAGTATGCTGTCGACATTTCTGACACAGTGGGTAGCTGTAAGACGTCAGCAATCATTTTGCCTGCACGCTTCCTTGCCCTGTAGTCATGTATAACCATGATTTAGGGCACGTGGTAACCTTTCTGCTTATCATACAATGAGCCACAGTTAACCTGTTCAGCAGGCAGACCCAAACCAGAAGGTCATGTAGGAGGTGAAGACAAGCTCTTCAACTGAAGCCAGATCTGAATTGACAGGGAGATTGTTTTTGGCTGCCGCAAGTGGCACATTCGCTGGTGTGCTTTTTTAGTAATGACTTATCGCCATCAGTGATGAAACTGGCCAGAGTTTTGTAATCTGCAAACTTAAGTTATTTGATAGATGTATTGTTGGCGGTACAGCTGTTAATGTAAAGTCAGTAGACGAGGCATTTATTATTTAGGGATTACGAGTCAGAAATGTGCAGGCCTATTTTTATGTGTTGAATCCTGTTGGTCCGGAAGTCACTGACCCACTGACAATGGACTTGGACCCACTCAGCTGGTAGAGTGTGTCTTGTAGTAGTTCCGAGATGACAGTGTTGAATGCAGAGGTGAAGTCCACAAACTGTATCCTTGCACAGGTCTTTAGGTTGTCAAGGTGTGGGTGGATGTAGTGGAGGCCCGAGTAAATATCGTCATCCACAGACCTGTTGGCTCTGTTGGCCAACTGCAGTTGGTTGACGGAGGCGTCAGTGATGGTTTTGAAAATGGGACACGACTAAGTGCTAAAACATTTTCATGCTGACCAAAGTGAGTACCAAAGGTCTGTAGACCTTCAGGCAAGGACACCTGTTTTTTTAGACCACTGATGGAGGATTCAGGAATGGCCTATCCTAACTCAGTGTTTAATTGACAATATAATAAAAACAAAGAAATAATACCCAATGTAAATACATTGCATTAGAATGCACAATGAAGACTGTGATTAACTCACGACAGACATATGTAAATCCGGAGTACTGTATATTGAACTCAATCAATTTATATTTGTAAGCTTGAATCGCACAATAAATTCCGATGTGCATTGCTCAGAAATGTCTGCATTAATTGAGAATAGATTTCATAAATAGAGAATGTAACCATCTGTATCAACAGACTGCACCATGTGAGTTCACAATCTGGCTTCCAGGTTGGGAGCATTGGTGCAGTTATGTGAAAATGTACGTCAATCAAACATAACGAGCCAATCTACGCTGCACAGGAGGGTGGGATCTCCATTTGTCAACTAAACCGGTGTGATTGACGTTGAAAGTCTGTAGCGCAGCGCACTCGGTGCTTATCGCAGCAAGTAGGCTGTTTCACAGCAGAGTATGTAGATAGATGAATGATTCAGAATTCTAGAAATCATGCGAGGAAGTATATAGCACATTTCAACATTTACTCCGACGGTCAGCGTCCGAAAGGAGACGTTTAGTCAAACTGATTAATTCTTAAAACAGAGAATTTGACTGAAGGAAAAGTACTGCATTTATTGTCAGCATCTAATGACCTTGTGAGGTTTTATTGAAATGTACGACTTCAATACGGTAGGTATTTTTTTAAAACACAAGTGTTTATGCATGTGCATGTTGAATGCTGTGCTGCAGGCGTTACATCATGTAACCGTGCGGGTCGCGTGTGCTAGTCTTTACTTTATCTGCATTGTGGAGGAGAAACTACGCCTACCGAGTTAGGCAGATAATATATATTTAGTGTGTACTAAAGAGAGCCCCTTGGCTTGGTTATTTATTCAAACGCCTATTTGCTGTTCACTACAAGGATATCCAACTTTCAAGGAATAGCACTAGCTTTATTAAAAGCTCGAGCAACTTGAGTTGCCAATGAGGGCTGTTATCTTTCGGGACAGTTTATGTAAATTGTTGCGTGTCAACATTCCACCAGCAGCTCCTAAATAGCTTTGGTTGTTTAATGAGCTGTGAATCATATATGAATAGGCTAACACTGGACTGGATGCCAATTTAGAATTGAACTTATTCACATACCAAACAAGGAACATGTCGTCCCCTGCAAATGATACACTGCCCCCTAGGCCAATCAATGTAATTTAGTTATCTCTCTGACAAGATGCATTCACTCATGTTTTGTCAGAATCTGAAATTTCCTGTGTAAGCAAGATTCGCTTCCCTGAGCATGTCTGCCAAATTCAGTTAAACAGATCAAAAGTAAACATGCTTGTTATAGCACTATCATATGGTAATGAATGTTTTTGCTTTTTTTAAGTCTAATGTATGTTAGTCAATAGTGGCCATGTTTATTTTTTTAATAAAAAAATGTGTTGAGATATTTGTCCAAAATTGCAGTATATATAAAGTTTTGTGTACTATTGTAAGTGTTTTTCACAAAATTCCAGATGGGGAGATTATTTGGGAGTAGAGGGACCTGTACTGAATTGCATGACTTTCAGTCAAACATGTTGAGCGGCACCACCTTGCAAAGTTTACACGTTCAATCACTTGTTATAGCGACACTGTGTGGCCATTAAGTCTGTCTTCTATGAGATTAAGTTATTTGGTTTGATCCCAATTAATGATGACAGTCCACAAAAAGCATTGGAGTCAGACTGAATGATTAATTAATTAAGATACTGGCAGCTCACCATCGATTGTAGTCTTCCTCACATTTGGTTGTTTAGACCACAAGTTAAATCACCACATATATGAACAAGGTGGTGTAGCTATGCTGTCCAAATCAAAACACGCTAACTGTTAGTGTAAGCTTGCTAACATTGCTAGCTATAGTGTCTCTCAAATGTATTCACCCCCTTTTGACTGTTCCACATTTTATTGTGTTACAATATGAGTTTTTACCACTGATAAAAAAGAAAAAAGACCATAATGTCAAAATAAAATAGAACATTTGCAAATTGTTCTAAATTAGTTACAAATATGAGACAGAAAATAATTGATTGCATAAGTATTGACTTCCTTTGCTATGACACACCTGAATGAGCGGTGATGCAACCAGTTACATCATGAAGATGAAGGAACTTCCAAAGCAAATCCGGAATAAAGTTCTTCAAAAGCAACAATCAGGGGTAGGATATAAGAAAATTGCCAAGGCACTGAATATCCCTCAGAGCACAGTTAAAATACAGTATTAAAAAATTGAGAGAAGATGGCACAACTGTGCCGTCCTAAAAACTGAGTATCTGGGCGAGAAGGGCGCTAGTTAGGGAGGGCACCAAGAGGCCTATGGCAACTCTAAAGGAGTTAAAGTCTTTCACAGCTGAGCTGGGAGACTGTCCATTCTGCAATAATAGCCCGGATGCTTCACAAAAGTGGCCTTAATGGGAGACTGGCAACAAGAAAGAAAACCCATATCAAATCTTGGCTATCGTTTGCCAGAAGGCATGTGGGAGACTCTGAGACCAATTGTAAGAAGATTCTTCTGGTCTGATGAGACCAAAATAGAGCTTTTTGGCCTCAACACTATTCTGGAAGAAAACCGTTTGAAGTCTGCAAGAGACCAGGGACTTGGCAGCAGATTTCTCTTCCAGCAGGACAATGACCTCAAACATACAACCAAAGCCACACTGGAGTGGGTTCAAAACAAAAAGGTCAATGTCCTGCCCACTGCAGTCGAAGCCCGGACCTCAATTCAATTGAGAATATGCAGAAAGAGTTTAAAATTGCTGTTCACCAAAGGTTCCCATCTAACTTGACAGAGCATGAGCAATTAGGAAAGAAGAATGGCCAAAAATCACTATGTCCAGATGTGCAGAGCTGGTAGAGACTTAACTCATGACAAATTAACTCAAGGCTGTAATTTCCCCCAGGAGTCTCTCCAAATATTGAATGAGGGTGTGTATACTTATGCAATCAATTATTTCTGTTTTATATTTTTAATTGATTTAGAAGAATTTGTAGATTTTATTTTTCACTTGGACTTTTATGGACTTGTTTGCGTTGATCAATAGAAAAAACTCCTTAATTAAATCCATTTTTTTGTAACACAATAAAATGTGGAAAAGTCCAAAGGGGTGAATGCTTTTGAGAGCCAATATGTTAGAACAAGTGATTTACCAGACTGGCAGGAAGAAAATGACATAGAAACATAAAATTGACATTTTTCAGTTCCTTCAAAAACAATTAGTAATCCGGACCTAATCTATACTCATGTAGCAATTCAAAGCCAAAAATAAAATAAAAAAGCGTAAGCCAATAAAAACAATAAAAATATTAAATATTTACAAAATCATTGCCTCTCTGCCTAGGTGCCATGGCAACTATAGAACTAAATGCCAGCTCTGTAGCACGATGTATCATATACCAGTCCTTAGTGAAAATCGGGCTAGTAGTGCCTGACATGAAATGCCGCTTGCACATACAGACGTACGCATGCTTGGAAACCAATTTCATTGTGTGGATCAGATTGCTGAAATCGCTGAATGCTGACTCTCTAAAACACTATTCACAGTGCTGTGTAAAGTTGCTGATGCCTTACATCAAAGAGACTGTCTAATAATGAAGTAACAAACGAAGGGAGTAACCAAAACTTATTCATCAGGCTGTGTTCAAGTAGGCTGAGGACTGATTTCAAATATCGAAGACTGATTTGATCGTACCGTATATCAGTTTTGTGTATAGTCAGTTTTGAATGCCGCTATGTCTTTGATACTGGTATAATCAGAGCATATCATACTGTACTTTTTGGACTTCATGCCTCATAAACTCACACTGATGAGCTTCCGTTTAACACTCTATTATGTTGATTACTAACCAAATATTTGGTATGGAATACCCATGCCAAGCTCCCAGCCAAATACCAAGTATGATTATCCTGTCAACAGTTTTCTGTAGCTTCTTTTACCATTGTAAGAAATAAATGTTTCACAGAAGAGAATTACCATGTCTTGCTTGCTTTTTTAGGGAGGGGAGTGGCCTTTCGTGTCCTTGCCAACTCAGCTGATTTCTATCAGTTATTAACAGAGACTGATACATCACTTTCAGGTAAGAGGAGACATCAAAAGGTAATGGATAAAATGGTTACCAGTGAAACAATATCCATTAATACAGGTTGCTTTCCTCATTCATTTGGGAATACTTGGTCGCAGAACCTGAAATGGAATCTCCTTAGAGCATAGAAACAGGACTTTATTTGGAAAATATAGCTTGTATATCAGATTGCACTTCATGCCTCTCAGGTAGAGTAAGTAAGGTGTTTAGACCATAGGTGTTCTTCCCAGAGGGGTGCAAAACATCATCAGACATGAAATCAGATACAACATTTTCATGTGCATTAGGTGAGCAGAATCCAAGAGAAGGTACATAACATCAGTGAACACTGACAGAAACGTGGATCTTCCAAATAACTCATCCATCTAAATAGCCAATTCACTGAAACTACAATTATGTCATAGGGTTTCACAAATAGTCTTAAGATTTCCTTGTGCATCTAACTTTAGCAGAGCCATCAAACTACATGTCACCTGAGTACATTCTGAAAGATGTCAGGTGAACTGGCGAGTTTGCTTTAATGTTCGCAATGTTGCGTGAGAGTTCATACTAATCGTTCCTCAGCAGCTTTTGAGGTACTTTTGCTTCTTTAAAACACTGCCCAGACAAAAAGCTCATGCAACACAAACCAGTGCAAAATGCACCTAGAAATGTATTTCTTAAATTTACGTTGATATCTCAATGTATTGAATTCTTTTCACTTATTTAAATGTAAATGGCTGTTGGCTAGGGGAGTCCAGAGGTCTGAGCTGCTGCTACTGGTTGACTTGTACTGCTGCAGCGTGTGTTTGAAAATAACCAAATTCTTCTGCATTTTAGTCCACATTCCTTTTATAAAAAAGCATGAGAAATCTCTGAGAAAAATAGATCTTTATGTCCAAGACATGTACACAACACATTATGTACATTTCATATTACTTGTATCAGGACGACAAATAGAGACATTTTCAAAACACCCCTCAATGTAAAACATTGTAATTGCTGACTCCTCTAACTCCACTGAATACACAGTGTTGAATAGTCCTGCAGGTTGGTGATGCTGTATAGCCTAAATTTAAACAATGTTAACATAGTTACTAGCACATATATTGTAAAAAAGAATGCAATGCTTGGGGACAGTTCTTGGGGTCCCATGTAGCTCATTGGGTTCTTGTGTAACTCAGTTGGTACGGCACTTACACCGCCAGGATTGTGTTTGATTCCCATTGTGGGCCTGGATAAAGAAATATTTCACTCACTACTGTAAGTGGTTCTGGGTAAGAGCATTTAAACTTTAAAAAAATATTAATTCCATGCAAAGATAACGCTTTATGAACAGGAATAAGTTCGTAATCATTATCAATATTTGCTAAATTTTTTGAGCGCAATTTGTGACAAGAAGAGAGATTTTTGGCAAGAGTCTCATGTGATCTATGGCAAGACGGGCGCTCTCCAGTGTGCATGACTGTGTAAAGAGGAAAGACCTTTTTTTTTGGACTGGCTTCAAATCCTTCCTTTTCATAAAAGAACCAGAAGCTTCTGCCCATGTGCAGATCACATTCTGTGCATTTGTTTTTTTCATAGAGTCTTTATGGAGCATGCTAATAACCCCCGAACCTTCAGGCCAGCCGTTCAAAGAAGTGTTCTTACACAGTCAAAACAGTAGGCTACTGTCATTTCTAGCATCAATATGCTAGATGGGGAGTAACAAGAAGCATAAAACCACACTAAATAACAATGCTTCTTAGTGTCAATTCAGGTTACGCATAAACTGCTTGAGGTGGGAGAAGATATTTGAATGGGAGTGTGCATTCTCAAAGTCACTGTCAAAGTCACTGTCAAAGTCACTGTCAAAGTCACTGTCAAAGGCACTGTCAAAGTCAGCTGGCTATGGTGTGGCTGGCACTGTCTGCCCAAAGGTGGAACTCAAATTCCATGTCAAAGATCTGTCCACCCCGCATGGGCTTTAGATTATATTCTTAATTTTTTTTAAATGTTTGCTTAAATAGCCGCAAGGTTTTTATTTTGGCCATTTTATTTTTGGTATTTCTGCTGTTCTGAAATGTGTAGTTGAGAGATGGGGTGCATCATAAAGTTGAACAAATCCGAGCAGCGTCAAATAAACATGAAGCGACTCTGAAATTCAGTAGATAAGTATGACTGTGTAACGTGTATTGGAAAAATATGGACAGAACGCAATCCGCACATGCGCAGAAGCTACCAGAACTTTGGGGAATTTGAGACTTGTTTTCTATAAAGGTCAGAAAAAAGACAGATCTGCAGCCATTGCCTTTGTTATATTCAGACTGTTCTAATAGGTTTGGGATGTATTACCCATGCAAAATCGGTAATGACATTCCTAATTACATTGCAAAGCCTGTTCAGCTACTTCCAATCAAATCAAATGAACCTTTCTCTAATGCACTGACAAATCATGTTATAAAATAGGGCCAATTATTCTGTGTGGTTACAAAACCAATATAATCTTCAATAGGCAAGCAGTGCAGGTCAATGATATGACACATCTACAAGTAATGGATGTCCATTCTTAATTTCATATATTAAACATGTTTTGATATTAGCCTTATGAAATGTACAATTATTAATGTTCCTAAGTGCTCCAAGGATTTTACAGTTTTGCAAAAGGCCTGTTGAGGTCTCTATGGTCCAAATTATTTGAAATCCATTGATGAGGTTATGCTTGTTATGCTCATTGCTATCACATTACTGCCTTGTCGTTAATGACTTAATGACAGGGAGCTCCTGCCCTTGAACATTTCGTCTTGCGGCACTATTAGTTTACACTGCTTGTTACCCAACCACAATATTGGGATCAAACAAAAAGACAACAACATAATAATTATGTTTGTGTCTTGGAAAAGGCTATTTTCACAGTTTTTCATGAGAAACTACATTCTCTGGTTTCTGCTTTGATCCAATTGCCTTGGGTTCTATAGATGGAAGCTACGTGCTCTTGCTCAGAAATATTCGGTTACTCCTCCTGCTGACATTTCCTCCAATGTTGGTTGGAATTAGAGTTTATTGCTGAGGAGATGGGGAGTAAATCAAAGATTTGTTCTAGCGAGACCCAGTGTTAAATTTCCTATCCCTCTTAGCACTATGCATTTCTGTTTGATCAGTGTAATACATTAAGAGCTGTTAGTTATCTGTGATTTTTATCAATCAATTACATTTATTTTATAAAGCCCTTTTTACATACAGATACTGTACCTAGCCTCAAACACAAAGAGCATGTTTATGCCTTTATCCTCACCATGAAGAAATGAGCCCCAAATGTATTTGTACAGTGACACATTCATTTTAGTTTTGTTTCTGTTCTCCAGCCCTTTTTGAAATGATACCTGCAGACATTTTAGGTGACGAAAGTATCAGGACACATGAATGTAATGGATTTGTATTTTAGCTGATCCCATATATGCAGCAAATGGATGCATGAAGCTAATGACTATCTACTTGTTTGCTGGATTTGCTGTTTGTTTTGTTTTTGTTTCAGATTATTTTGCTGTAATATTCTTCTACCCACACAGAGAACTGGACACATGATTTGTCTTTCAAGGTCCCAGAATGTTAAAATGTAATATTCTGACCACATCTTTTGAGTGTGCCAATAACATTTTGTTTTTCTTTGAATTACTGTTTGTTGTCTAAAAAGTGAATTCCTTCTGAAGGCACATAAAGTGATGCTTTACTTGCTGAAAAAAATCCACATTATTATTGTTCTTTTTATTTGCATCTTTTTCAATTTGGTCATTTTCCAAACCTCATTAAAATCACAGTATGTCATTGAGTGGGTGTGTGTGTGTGTATCATCATTATTCATTTTAGGCCTTTGTATCTTGCCATCTTTGTTTGCATAAGACAATAACTGTATCAAATTCTATTTCCTAGGAAATGCCAATTAGCCTAGTTGCTGTTAGTGTATATTGTATAGCTGTTGTAACCAATGTCTGAGTTGCCTTATTGTGGAAATTGGAGTGGAACTAGCTGGAAGAGGAATAATTTCAAGTAAACAAGCAGATTAAATTAGGTTTTAACTGAATAAAAACAGAGACATCATTCAACTATGATCATTTATTGGGTTTACTAAAATTTTGTTATATTTTCCTTTGATCCTGCTGTACTGGAAGTAACTGAAGGTGGGATTACTGCGTATTATTGTATGGCTCTTGTGGGTTTAGTTCTGTCAACTAGATTGAGGGTACAAGATAATTTTTTATAATCAAATAATAATCTTCTCATACTAAAGCAGTTATAAAAGCATAAAACAACACAAATTAAGTTATTACACAAATGGATTAGTAATCACATCTCTATGGGCCTACCTTTTGGGGCTGTGGTTGGGGGTCAAAGGTCACAACAAAATCCCTTCGTAATGAGTACAGCAAATCCTACATAATGCGAGATACTTTTGATTTAACCCAAAATAATTTCCAATATACCTGTGATAATAAACCCTGTATTAGCTATTCAGATAACACAACCAGATAAGTTTCAGCTAAGTTTGCTAAAATGTATAATATTTATACAACATTGTAAAAATATGTGCCAAAAACCATTCATGCTGTATTTTGGTCAGTATTTGCATTCCTAATTTTTTTTATCTTATTTGCAAACAATTGTAAATGTGCTGTATCCACATCAAGTCTTCTTTGAAGTGATCATAATGTAGTGAATAAAACACAGGTTCTGGAGTGGGGTGTCAAGTTAGAGTATCTGAAAAAATATATATATCTTATCATAATCACTTGACACGTTAACAATGAGAGAGATCAACTAATCTACTGGTTAATCCTTGTAGCTTTACATTGCAATCAAGCTTAGTTTTTCCTGCGGGTGCGTGTTGTAATCCAGTGGTTAATTCACACTATCCTCACTGAAAAAGAAGCAGTATAAATTCTGGTTGTTTAACGAATGAAGTTCAGTTAGTGAACAATTAATACCAACTTTTCTGATTGAACCTACAGTAAGTTTGCAGTACACATTGTGGTATTCATTCCTGACCCCTGCATTATTCAGTTTGGATCCGTCTTTACCATGAGATGGATGACAACAACTATTAGGCCATGACTATACAGTATACAGTCTTTTTCACTCTCTTTATGTTGTGTGATTATTACACACAATACTTCTACCGAGATTAATAAAGTGATGACATGCATTCCTTAGAAATTGAATCATAAAGCTGGAGTGAAGGAATCTGATATCTTTTTATTTAATTTAAATGTCTTTTTACAGTGCATTCGGGAAGAATTTTGAGCCCTTCACTTTTTCCGTGTTTTGTTACATTGCAGCCCAATACTAAAATGGATTACATAAATTTATTTCCTCACCACAATACCCAATGATGGCTAAGCAATTTTTTTAGAAATGTTTGTTTATTTATAAAAAAAAAAAACAGAAACTTTGCAAATTAAGCTCCAGTGCACCTTTTTGCATTGATCATCTTTGAGATATTTCTTCAACCTGAATTGAATCCATCTGTGGTAAATTGAAGTTGAAGGACATGATTTGGAAAGGCAAACATCTGTCTATATCATGTCCCGCAGTTGACAGTGCATGTCAGAGCAAAAACCAAGCCAGGTTGAAGGAATTGTCCATAGAGCTCCAAGAGAGGATGGTATCGAGGCACGGATCTGAGGAAGGGTACCAGAATTTCTGCAGTATTGAATGCACCCAGGGCCATAGCTAACATGGGGAGAGGTGTATGTGATTCATGGGGTCCATGGCATGGCAGGGCCCACTGGTCACAATAATGTACATTTCGGGGGGCCCAGACATCTTTTCAGGGGGCCCAGGGCTCCTGGCCACAGCCCTGAATACACCCAAGAACACAGTTGCCTCCATCGTTCTTAAATGGAGGAAGTTTTGAATCACCAACACTTATCCTAGAGCTGGCTGGCCAGCCAAACTGAGCAATAGGAGAGAAGGGCCTGGGTTAGGGAGGTGTCCAAGAACCCAGTGGTCACTCAGACAGTGCTCCAGAGCTCCTGTATGAAGATGTGAGAACCTTCCAGACGGATAACCATCTCTGAAGCACTGCACAAATGAGGCCTTTATTGGCAGACACCCCAACATCCCAAGTGTCAGCACACTTGGAGCTTGCCAAAAGGCACATCAATGCCTCTCAGACCATGAGAAGAAGATTCTTTGGTCTGACGTAACCAAGAAAACTTTGGCCTAAATGCCAAGCAGGGAAACTAGTCACCACTCATCGCCTGGCCAATACTATGTTGAAGCATGGTGGAGGCACATAATCCTGTGGGGATGTTTTTCAGAGGCAGGAACTGGAATACCAGTCAGGGTCAAGGGAAAGATCAATGGAGTAAAGTACAGATACATTCTTAATGAAAACCTGCTCCAGAGCAGGACTCAGGACTTCAGACTGTGGCAAAGCTTCACCTTCTAACAGGAAAACGACTCAAATCACACATCTAAGACAATGGAGGAGTGACTTTGGGTCTGTGAATTTCCTTGAGTTGCCCAGACTTGAACTCAATTCAACCTCTCTGGAGAGACCTCAAAATGGCTGTGTAGTTACATTCCTCAAACAACCTGACAGAGATTGAGTGGCAGTGCAGAGAAAAATGGCAAACTCCCCAAATACATGTTTGCCAAGCTTATACCATCGTATCAAAGAGAACTCACCTCTGTAATAGTTACCTTTTACAAAGTACTGAGGTAATTGGTCTGAATATTTATGTAAGAGATATTTCTGCTTTAATATATTTGCTACATTTTTCAAAAAAACTGTCTTTGCTTAGTTACTGTAGGGTATTGTGTGCAGATTGGACAGAAAAGTAGTGATTGAGGAGAGTTTTTGCTAAAATAGCAATATGTCAGATTCAAACCCACACCGCATGCAACATTACGTGTACTGGATACAGCTACTTAGACCGCTGGACGACTCTAGACTACCAAATCTAATTTTCAGTGATAACCTGGCCAAAGGCATTGAATTGCAAGCACAATACATACAAAATGAACAAAAAAAACCCCACCATATTCAAGGCTTAGACAAATAAACATTAAAGATGTCGTGCTAATTCATTATGTTTAAGGGCATTCTATTCAAGCTGTGTCATTCAGGGAATCAGGAGGATTAGGCTGTGTGATAGGGCTGGTTTGGATCGGGCCAGAACACTGTGGGTGGTTTGCTTTGATAAAGCCAATCAGATAAAACTAGGTCCTGTGTCATCTAGGTCACTATGGCCTACATTTACTTGTTTATGGAAAAGGTGTGATTTTCACATTCTTTTTATTTCAAAGTCATGTGTAAAGATTTTGAAATCAGTGTTTGTTCAATTATTTACATGCTGTAATACAGTCAATATTTTCAGGATATTTTTTAAAATTGCAAAAAGCTTAATATCTTTGTCCATAATTCCACTGTCACATTTTCAGAACTGCATCTTTGATTGTTTAACTAGTTTGGAAACTGCTTCATGTCTTCTCTTGGTTTTGGCTGAAGATTTTAAGAATTACAAAGACAGTTCTCGTAATATTTTTATGAACATGGTCATATTCTTTTCTTATTCTGATTATACCCGGTTGGAGCCAGGTGTTAGACAATGAATCTGAAATCCTGGCACCCTGTTGAGTACTTTAAAATAGTGCTGCCCGTCTTCTCACAGATGCAGTAATTGGAAATTACTGCATGGTCTCTCCTCCTCTTGTCTCTCCTCCTCTTGTCTTTTTTGTCCCTGTTCCTTACAACAAGCACCACCTGCTGGTAAAGCAGTGAATTACAGAAACACACGCTCATGTTTCCCGGGCTCTTCCCTGGAAACAAGAGTGGATAAACTGCTACAAACGTCAGGGAAGCAGAGATAATCTTTACATTAACTTGTGCACAATTGTTCATTGTGCGACTATTGTATTTAAAACAAATACATCCGGAAAGCTGTATATACACTACCATTCAAAAGTTTGGGGCAGACACACATTTCCTTGTTTTTAAAAAAAGAATTAACAAATGTTCACATTAAAATAACATCAAATTGATCAGAAATACAGTATAGACATTGTTGATGTTGTAAATTAATATTGTAGCTGGAAATGGTTGATTTGTAAAGGAATATCTACATAGGCGTACAGAGGCCCATTATCAGCAACCATCAATCCTGTGTTTCAATAGGACGTTGTGTTTGCTCATCCAGGTTTATCATTTTAAAAGGTTAATTGATCATTGGAAAACGCTTTTGCAATTAGTACTGCTGAAAATTGTTGTGCTGATTAAAGAGGCAATAAATTTGTCCTTTGTTAGACTAGTTGAGTATCTGGTGCATTAGCAATTGTAGGTTCGATTACAGGCTCAAAATGGCCATTAGAGTGTCTAATTTGAGAAACAGACACCTCACAGGTCCTCAGTTGGCAGCTTCATTAAATAGTCCCCGCAAAACACCAGTGTCAACGTCAACAGTGACAAGGCGACTCCTGGATGCTGGCCTTCTAGGCAGGGTTGCAAAGAAAAAGACATATCTCAGACTGGCCAATTAAAAGAAAAGATTAAGATGGGCAAAAGAACACAGACACTGGACAGAGTAAGATTGGGAAAAAAGTGTTATGGGCAGACGATCACAAAGAAGAACATTTGTGAGACGCAGACCAAATGAAGAGATGCAGGAGGAGTGCTTGACGTCATCTGTCAAGCATGGCGGAGGCAATGTGATGGTCTGGGGATGCTTTGGTGGTGGTAAAGTAAGAGATTTGTACAGGCAAAAAGGGATCTTGAAGAAGGAAGACTATCACTTATTTTGAAAAGCCATGCCATACCCTGTGGATGGTGCTTGACTGGAGCCAATGTCCTCCTACAACAGGAAATGATCCAAAGCACACTTCCAGCAGTCTGTTTCTGTCACTGAATATACATATTTAAAAGATTCAGTTCATTAAGTAGGCTATACAGTGTTCATACATGTTTGTTGTTTTCTATGGTCCAATATTCAACCGGCTATTTAACCATGGAAACATTTCTTAGAACAATAGCAGTTGTCAAACCCTCTTTCATCTTGTATTGAAGATTCTTTCCACTTAAGAGTAATGATATTAAAAGTTGCCTGACATGGAAGTGCCTCTATTATTGTGAAAGTAATCTTTTGAGCTTCCGTTCATTGTAAAACAATTGGCAAGGCCCAATAAACACTATGTGTATTCAGGCCAGTAAATCACTTCCCTTCAGAAAGGGCTTTGCACAACTAACTTACCAGTGAGCTGGCCACCTCTTCCTGTCACCATAGCAACAATGTACCGGATGAACACCGCACAAAAGTGCAAATCCCTCAAATTGTATTTTAGCATGTATGTACTCTGAGCATTTTTCATTGCATTGAAGGTATTTACTATGAGGAAACATGTTTTACAAGTTGACACATGCCTTGTTGTACTCTACTGTCAGAGATTAAGAAGACAAGAGGAGAGAGGGAAGGAATGGAAAGGAGCCCTAGGCTGACTGAGCTGGCAGCTTAATTCCATAGTACTTTTCAGTTTCATATCTGTCGGCTGGTTGCATAATTAGCTGCAGATATCTGCACAGGTTTCCATGGTGCTGCATCATCAGTGAGAGGGAGAGAGAGAGAGAGAGAAGCCAGCCCACACACAGTCCATCTCAGAGAGAGAGAAAAATCCACTCCCGTAGCGCTCTTCAACACCTTGTCATCATTACCCTTTTGTTCTATGTCGTCACACAGTTTCGTCCCAGCATCCACACTGGCTCACTGAGCTACACAGCATTTCATGCGGACTGTATACCCACTCACCTCTAGTGTATGGATGATGCTGATATCTGTACATATTTCAATGGAGAGGGAAGGCCACAAGTATTTTATTTATTCCAGAGAACAGGCTGAGAAAACATGCCCTGTTGTGATGGGATCTGCCGTTTTGCGGTAGTGAGGGCAGTGTGGAATGCGTAGTTGGTCTTGTGGGCTCATTAATGTCCATGTGGATGTGTCATGCTGGGGTTCCCATGCCTTGACTGGCTTCGACTGGGGAGGTCATGAATATGCATAGCCCATCTCCGGTCCGCTCCGCCAGAACATGGCTATAGCTCGGCAGCTCTTACGGCTTGTCCGCCCACAGCTTCTGCTTGTAACAGAGCGTGGGTGTCTGAACTCTGAACAGTTACTAACGCAGCAGCCGAGCAGGGGCCCCAAGTGCCGACTAGTGTGTGTGTGTGTGTGTGTGTGTGTGTGTGTGTGTGCATGATTGGAAGGTATACTTCACTGCATGTGTGTGTGTATTTACAAGCTTACAAGTGAGTGTTTCTGTAAGAGAGGTGTTTCTTTACTGCCGACAAGTTGTGTGTTTGTGTGCGTGTGTGTGTGTGTGTAAAAGAGGAAGAGAGAGAGAGTGAGGGAGAGAGAGAAAGAAGGAGAATGAGGTATTCTGAATGCAGCACCAGTTCCTGTTCCACTGTGCTCTGGGCTTGCGGTGCAACCAACCACTGCAGAGGGCACATAGTTGCAGTCTCCCACAGCATGAGGCTCTCTCTCCCAGTGTCTCTCTCCCAGTCTCTCTCTCCCAGTCTCTCTCTCCCCGTCTCTCACTCCCCGTCTCTCTCTCCCAGTGTCTCTCTCCCAGTCTCTCTCTCCCAGTCTCTCTCTCCCAGACTCTCTGTCCCAGTGTCTTTCTCCCAGACTCTCTCTCCCAGTCTCTCCCTCCCAGTCTCTCCCTCCCAGTGTCTCTCTCCCCGTCTCTCTCTCCCAGTCTCTCTCTCCCCGTCTCTCTCTCCCCGTCTCTCTCTCCCTGTCTCTCTCTCCCAGTCTCTCTCTCCCAGTGTTTCTCTCCCAGTCTCTCTCTCCCAGTGTCTCTCTCCCAGTCTCTCTCTCCCAGTGTCTCTCTCACAGGCTTTCTCTCCCAGACTCTCTCTCTCAGTGTCTGTCTCCCAGTCTCTCTCTCCCAGTCTCTCTCTCCCAGGCTCTCTCTCCCAGTCTCTCTCTCCCAGTGTCTCTCTCCCAGGCTTTCTCTCCCAGTCTCTCTCTCCCAGGCTCAGTGCTTCTGTGTTCCTAAGAGTCACTGAGTGTAACAATATGTTTGTAGCCCAGGTGGTTACGTCGTAACAGCACAGATTTGTAAGACAATACATTTGGAAGGACAGTCCTTGGATTTAATCTGAACTCATGAAAAGAGGGGAATCTTGTAGCCTCGACTTCCTCCTTTCATTTGTTGTGTCACGCCTGTTTCTAGAATGCATGTTTGCTGTTTAACAAACAATTTAGTTAGACTGTCTAACTTCTTACTAAAGTTCTTAACAGAACTTCTCACTCAAATATAACATCCATTCAATTGCAGATTTAATCACCCTTCAATGCAATGTGCAAATGTCTTACATCAGCAGATTATTTTGTGTGAGATGGCCACTGTGCAAAAACTGAAAGTCTCATCAACATGTAGACTAGAAGGGACATCGATTTATTTTGCTAACAGTGCCTTACTCAGGGGCCCCCTTAATGGTGCAGTGGATAAGCAACTCCCTCACAGGGTTCGAATCCTGCTCGCGGATTATTCCAGGGGTACCATGCAATTCGCCAGCACCATCCTAGTTAGTTATTGAATTTCGTCTTGCTGTGTTGCACTCTAACGAATCCTTGTGATATATTTTGTGTCAGGGTGGTTTGTTGGCTCAAATCCACCCAAGTCGAACAAATGATATGTTTTTTATTCCTAAATTGATAGTGCAGTTTGTTTAAATGATTTCTTCAAAGTAGCCACCCTTTGCCTTGATGACAACTTTGCACACTCTTGGCATTCTCTCAACCAACATTCACTGTTATCATATGCAGCTGCAGAGGTTAAACGCAGATGCAGAGGTCACATTACTTTGATTACCAATTAGTAATACATATCTGCCAGCTATAAAAGAGGTCTGAAAATGAACATTTTGATATCTGCATTTTCAGACAACAAGGCATCTAACAGAGTTTCATAGAGCCAAAATAGTCAGTGCTCGAATTGCAGATGCATGACACAAAAACTATGAAATGATTCAATGTGTCAATGGGAACAGTCTCCAAAATCACAAAATGTCCCAAACATCAAGAAATTACATTGGCAAAGAGAACAGTGGTTGAAGCTGACCGACAGGGTTAGATGGACAGTAGGGCTGGATGCTCAATGCCCTAAATGCACAGCCTCAAAAATGACCACATAATTTAATCATTTAATCAAACTGGATGTTGTATCCTTCCCAAAGCTGGAATTTATGTCAGGGCTGCCATTCTGAAACCGCTTGTATCCAGGGTCAACACACAAAAACACATAACGTGATGTAAGGAGCATAAAACCTGGACCCTGAGCAATGGAAACAAGTAATACTGTTGGATGAGTCATCTTTTCCCCTATTTCCAACATCCAGACAGGTTTACATTTGGAGGAAGCCAAAGGATTTCTTCAGCCCACAATGTCTGCTGCCAAGTGTTTAACGCAGTGGGGGATCTGTAATGGTATGGGCCATCTCGTGGGAGTCATTGGGTGTGAGATAGATTTCCACCTCTTCCATCCCTTAAAGAACTAGCAGCTTTTCTTCTTGAAGAATAGTACAATGTCCGACTAAACACAGGTCAGGATTCCATAAAGTTTTGTTGCTGTTCTGAATGCGAAGTGTGGCTCTACTCATTATTAGGTCCTCTATATTAATATATAGTTAGCTGTTTCCATAGTTTTTTCCAGCCCTTGTATGTATAATGAATGTGTCGATTGTGTGATTGTGTACCCCTTTAACACAACCTCCTAATGTTCCAGGGCTGTCCTATCGACTCGTTTGTTTTTGCAGGGAAATACCCAAATTTGTCACATCACCCTCATATCCTTCAAGGTTGAACAGGTTTTACTGTGAGGAGCTGAATGCATTAATACAATCCATAGTAATTATTTTGTTGCTTTTTTGGGGGTTTTAGGATTGGTGTATACCTACCTACCATATCTAAGTGATGGTCTCATGTAGGCCATTAGGCCATTGTACCTTGTAGCTGTAGATTTATATACTGCATGTCAAGCCTCAATGATACTCAGCAGAGTAAAGCAGGGCTCCATCTTCCACTTTCACAGAGCCTGGCCTGCTGTGTGTGGTGATGAGAGGAATGACACTAGAATAATACACACCAGAGCTCAAGTCCCCTGTTTTATCCTCTCCTTTTCCTTCTATTACACTCTTTGTGTGTCTTTCCCACCAGCCTTTCTATCACTCTTTCTCTCCATTTCCACTTTCTATTCCTCTCATTCTTTCTGTCATTTTCTTTCATTGATATGCAGACTGAGTATCATTGCCTCCATCACAAAGTTGCTGAAACAACTGGACTGGTGTAAATTCCTTATCAGAGGCTCAGTACTTAGAGTTCCCTCAAATATTCACACTAGAGCAGAATGTGCATGAATGTGCATCACTGCAAGCTCAGACTGCCCTACAGTGTCTTTCAATATATATAGTTTGTTGTGGGAATCTGGTAGAATATTTGATATGTGAGCAGTTTTCTTTTTTGTTTAAACTTTTTTTAACTAATGGATATTTTAAATTGATGTCTCAATTGGGTTTCAAACCGTTACCGACCCATATACTGTATTTCATCTTTGCAAGGTCACAACAAGAAGTTGTTTTATGCATTTACTCATACTGGGAAAAGTTAACAAGACATGTTGCCTGTAATTCTGCATTGCTCTATCAAGTGAAGCTACAATTATATCATTATTAAGTGGGTGCTTATATGTTTCCTACTCGTCCCAGGGTGTGTTATCACTGTGTGAATTGTTACTGTGTTGTTTTCCTATCCCACACCTTCCAAGAGTGGGGTCACTGTTAAAGTCTTTGTTGACACAATAATTGGTTGATTTTGGTAGAGATTGCATTCTGAGTTTTGGTCAATTGTTTATGATATCCACTTTTTAAAATACCTGATGTGTGCTGTAAACACATCCCTTCAGAATTCATACCACCTTGTCAGGTTCATCAGGTGTTCGTTGGGAATTATCCCAATAGAGCAGGGCCATATGATGTGTTCCTTATGACAGAGCACTTGGGATGAATCATAACTGGTAAAGGTCACATTTTAACCAACAGACTCAGAACAGTATCTCAGACGCTTTCTAATCAACAGCAGGCATTTCATGTAATTGTCTCCTGGGGACCAGTGCTGTTGTTTTGCCGTGAATGCAGTCACTAGTCAGCTCAATTGTCGCTCCACTCATCTGAAAGTGATACAATGCCTATTTGTGTGAATGATGCAAAAGAATTTGCTTGTTCATTTTCCATGCCATTAAACAATCTGACTGCAAAGTATATGTTTTGTACCTATGAATGTTCCCTTGACAAAATACGAGATGCTTAATAGCAATTTCATTCCAAATGCAAGTAGACACACAAAAATGGTATACACAAATTAATCTGCCTCTTTAAAAGTAGATAAAGGGCCTCATTGCCAAAATCCCAAACTATCCCTTTATATCTGGTTTTATTGAAATACTATACACCAGGAGTGTACAGTCCTGGTGTATAGGGTTATTGGCAACTTGGTCCTGTTTTCTTGCAACTTGGTCCTGGAATAACATATATAGTTTAATATAATCAAGACTGTTATATTCTGTTAGAATATGTGACAATTGAGACTTGAAAAAATGCTGCAGGGGGTGTAATGGCTTAGTAAATGGATAGATGATGCAAGCTGAATCTCCATCTCTTCAAATTTTATGATGATGTAATGAACGCCTAGCAGGATAAGGCCCGTTTACATTTAGTTATGGAAACATTCATTCTCAAAACCGTCAAGACTACTCCTTGCTGAGGGGCCATATCCAGGAATTCCCTGCAGACAGTGGCAGTGTAATGATGAATGCCCCTCCTTCTAATACCCAGGAAAGAAAGAGCATTAATGTAATTGATACTCTCATAATGAACATATTAGTTATAGAGATATTAGATCTTGCTAAAGTGATAACAATTGATGTTTTAAATGTCAGTGCTGTAATATACAGTACATTGTACTTAATGAGTTAGTTATCAGCAAAGGTTAGTGCTGGAGACACAACATTCTAAATAATAGACCTAAAACATAGCAAACGTGAGTTCATGGAGGCAACAGAGTTGTTTTGGGTACTCCTTGAAAAGGTAGATTTTCAGATGGTTCCACCATTAGGCTGCAAATACAGAGAAAAGTTTGGGCAGATCGGGGGCTGCCTTCCTGTAGGACCAAGATGGCCAAGAGTCCAGAATTGACAGAAAAAACAGCCTGTGTGGGGATGTAGGGTTTGAGCATTGTCTGAACTTATGGAGGGGAAGGTCCCCTTGCTGCTCCATAGGCACGAACTATGATCTTGAAGCAGATGCAAGCTTTAGCTGGAAGCTAGTGGAGTGAACGAAAGAGTGGTGTCCAGGGGTTTGGTGGCCCTTCCAACAGTGAAGACTCCACCTCCCCGGGCAAAGTTGTGAAACAGGAACAAACTGCTTGTATTTTAGATGTGCAGACATTTTGGTTTATAATGTTTGCTACTTATTGAAGTTATTGAAGTTAGAAATAACACTAGCCTACCGCTATCTGTTGCATTGTTGTCTGAGTTAAAGAACTCCAAACGGCCAGCCTGTGTCCTTCAGCAAAAAAGGCTGTATATTTTTGTAATGTTTTTCAAATGAACACAGAAATTTTAATTAGTTTAGTCTCAGATATTTGGAAATATAATGCAGAGGTGTGAGCTAGATTACTAGGTAAATTAAATCACTACAGTGTGAGAAAAGCATGAATGCGGAAAGGAATTCAGCAGCATTCAAACAAATTTGTGAGGACGAGCTGTATCTAGTCTACTCCAGTAAAAGCGTGTTAAAAAAAATAGATGTGCAACAGGTGATCCACGCACAAAAAAAGCTTTTTCATTGGCTATTTTATAAAAAATTTATAGATGTGCAGCATGTGATCCACACAACAAAAAAGCTTTTTCATTGGCTATATTATTAAAAATAAATAGATGTGCAGCATGTGATCCACACACAAAAAAAGCTTTTTCATTGGCTATATTATTAAAAATAAATAGATGTGCATCATGTGATCCACATAACAAAAAAGCTTTTTCATTGGCTATATTATTAAAAATAAATAGATGTGCATCATGTGATCCACACAACAAAAAAGCTTTTTCATTGGCTATATTATTAAAAATAAATAGATGTGCAGCATGTGATCCACACACAAAAAAAGCATTTTCATTGGCTATATTATTAAATATAAATAGATGTGCAGCATGTGATCCACACAACAAAAAAGCTTTTTCATTGGCTATATTATTAAAAATAAATAGATGTGCAGCATGTGATCCACACATAAAAAAAGCTTCTTCATTGGCTATATTATTAAAAATAAATAGATGTGCAGCATGTGATCCACACACAAAAAAAGCTTTTTTATTGGCTATATTATTAAAAATAAATAGATGTGCAGCATGTGATCCACACAACAAAAAATCTTTTTCATTGGCTATATTATTAAAAATAAATAGATGTGCAGCATGTGATCCACACATAAAAAAAGCTTCTTCATTGGTTATATTATTAAAAATAAATAGATGTGCCGCATGTGATCCACACACAGAAAAAGCTTCTTCATTGGCTATATTATTAAAAATAAATAGATGTGCAGCATGTGGTCCACACACAAAAAAGCTTTTTTATTGGCTATATTATTAAAAATAAATAGATGTGCAGCATGTGATCCACACAAAATTGGCTATATTGTAGTCATGTCTTCCTTCCTTTGATATTCTTTCTTGTTGTTTAAATATATTCATTAGCATATATAATTCTGACCCTATCTCAATGCACAACACAATTTAAGACATTTACTTTATTTTTAATAACAGCTGCATACATACACAGATACAACCTTCAATTCCCAAGTCACATGTCCCTGTTGAAACTCTCCCTGAATAATACTGGGAGCCATAGGATGGTGCAGTACTATGCAAATTAATTACAAGGCTCACTCCAGACATCTGTTGTCTATATTTTTATGAATATTCTAAATACAGTGTCTATGGTGAGTCAGCACACTGGCCAAGGAATGCCAAACAATGTCCCACAATGCCGAAACCACATTGGCCAAACTATTTAGCAGTCTTAGGGCTTGGGGGTAGAAGCTGTTCAGAGTCCTGTTGTTTCCAGACTTCATGCACTAATACCGCATGTTGTGTGGTAGCAGGAAGAACAGTCCATGTATTTGGTGGCTGGAGCCTTTTAGAATCTTTTGGACCTTCTACTGACATTGCCTGGTATTGAGACCCTGAATGGCTGGGAGCTCTGCCCAGTAATTACTGGGCCACACACACTGCCCTCCATTGCGCCTTGCTGTCGCATGCCTTTCGCAGCAGCCATACCATGCAGAGCAAAAGTCTTCTGTTTCTGTTGTGGGATTTACAAGTACTCCCCCTGGACAGGACACATGTCTATCAAAGGGTGGATCACACCAACAGCGGAGGTACATTGATTTCCAATGGCACACTGTGTTTGCCTTACAGCATTGCAGCAGTGTGGTGCATACGGTATGTCGAATTCATCCTACATATGCTTGTAATTATTTGCGCAGACTGCTTGGCAGAGATTTTCGCCAAGGGTGATCTTTAAAGTTTTGTTGCATACATATCTGTTTCCGGTTTCTCAAACTTTTATGTGCCAGGGATCGGCAAAGCATGGGCTTCTCACTCCGTGGATTGCATACTGACCAACACATTGAATTGTTTAACATAGTCACGATATGGTCCATCAAGCAACTTATTTCTCTATTTCAGGACACATTTGAGCTATTGAAAACAATTATGTAATAAAACGAAAAGTGCAAAGGCTCTGTAAACACAAAATGTTATTAAAAAGAAGTAACCGATATTGAAATCTGAAGGATATAGATCTATTGTTTATAATGACTGAAATGCATGAAATAAAAAATGGGAAGTTCATGAATACTTCAGGGAAGAATATCAATTAATAATTTTCTGTATACATGCATTGCTTTAAATTGCAATATTGTCACAGTCCCTTTTAACGTGTCCTACATCTCTTGTGGGCATCAAAGGGGAGAGACGACAAAATGCACATGTTCCTAAGAGTCATACTTGCAAATTAAGGGACTAATAGCTAATAGCTTAAACTGTTCAGAAGCTAGAGTCAGTTTTTGAAATGCTGGTTTATTGTGTTGCCCCACTTCATTTGTCACTGTCCTCAACAAAACGCCATTGCAGTGGCTCCTGGTACCTGGCTGTGCTACACAATGGATGGGCATGGGTTAACTTCCATTTTTTTAAACTATTCGTTGTCATCAGTCCAGGCAATGTTGGTCTATAACAGGAAGTTACAAACCACAGTATGAGGTAATAAATAGTAATGTTGAATAATATGACATTGGATGTCAAGATATATTCTATGACTATTGTTTTTTGGCTCTATGTACACTTTGCCAATACAGTTGCCAATTTCTTAGTTTCACCTATCTAGTCCAGGGTTGGACCCCTTTGCCACCAGAAAAGCCTAAGTTCTCCCTACAGCCTGTAGGGATGTTGGTTCATGCTGATTGTATCGTGGAGTTTGCAGATTGCACAGCTGTGCATTCCTGCTGTGAACATCCCGTTCCATGTCATCCCATTCCATGTCATCTCGGAGATGGTCAAGTAAACTAAACATGAATACAGGCAATGTGTGGTCGACTGCGATGTTGTCTGCTGCAATAGCCCATCAGTGGCAAGGGCCAACGGGTTCTGCACTCCGCGATGCTGGTCTACACCCAACTGATACAATTTTCCGTTACTTGTATGAGCCCCGCCTTTTTGCTTGCACGATGCTTCACATTCTACTTCGACCTTTCTGACCAATGTGCTGTTTCACCCACAGAACTGCTGCTGACTGTATGTGGTTTTGTTTGCTTCTCAAACAGACTTAGGCACTGAAAATTCCCAGGTGTGTGGCTGTTTCAGACATATTGGAACCAGAGCGTGTAACTGATTGCTCCAACCGCCCTTCGCGGGGCTCGAACCAGTGAACCTCTGAACCAAAAGAAGACTGGTGGCCACTAAGTGTAGTTCCCATCGCACCACAAAAAAAGGACCATTGCGGAGCAAGGGAAAAATAACGACTTTAACAGTGAGTGACATATCTCATATAAATGCTATCTTCGGTGACCACAGCACTATCTGACTAGCCATTTCACACCCGTTTCACGCACAATGCACCGTCAATCATAGCACGCTAAAAGTTGCTTAGGTCACTTAAGATATGCCTCAATGTCTATCTTCCTGTTTTATATAGAAAGCCACAGAGTAATCTATTTTCATGGCAGTGATGTAACTAATATACTGACCAGTGACAGTATGTCTAAATGATTAATTAGTGGTTCAAAAATCCTGTAAGTCTTACAAAAATATAAATGGTATGAATTAACCCCTCATTTTAATTCTGAAAAGTTACTTGAAATTGCGGTGACGGTTGTGAATTTACGGTGCAGAATCTCCAACCAGTTTCGATATTAAAGACCTACCTAAAATGACACACATACTATGGAATCTATTTTTATTGTTTACTGATTTATTGATGAACAAAATGTAAAAACTGATTTTCTACATCAGTTACACTGTTTTCAGTTTCTGTTGAGGTTAATACTCTTTAAAACATTCCTGAATTGAATTAAGCAATTACTTTAATATATTATTCCTCTTGATGGTTCTTCATTTAACCGCAGGACAAGTACAGTCTATACATTCCCTGCATGACATGGAGACAGCTCCAATCTTTGATACAGGCCACAAGATAAGAACTTGGAGCTGTATCACATGGGCTGTAGGGAAAATAGGGCAGCACTGTGCTTTTTAAAAAAAAGTGATCTATTAACTGGAAATATCCTATTAAATTAAAGCATTACCAATGTCTTTCTGAAACAACTAGAGCAGAGTGCCTCAGAACTAAAAACAACATCATATAGTTATAGTACTTTGAAATCTTGTAATAAAACGTTTCAAAAGTTCTAGTTGACATTCAAGAAGTTTAGTCGGCTGCGTTACATATATAAAGAATAAAAGGATATTACTCTTAACTCTGGTTGACTGTACTTCTTTTGTACGGGCCCTGGCTAATCCTTTTAAGTAGTTGGGAAAAAATCAGCTTTTAATTGAAGTAGAGGCCACTCTGATCGGGCAAACGAATCCAATTTCCAATTAATGAGTCATGGGGAAGGAAGGACTTGTGGAAAGACTTTGTGTACTGCATGAAGGTGTTCTCGGTATCTCACCCTAAAATATAGTGCTTCATTTAATAATACCAATGAAATCCCTATCCCTTACTCTTCCCTCTGGTATGACCTACTTTCTAGTATGGCTGGCAGATAAAACACTGGATGTATACAACAGATTGATGCTGATAGAGTTCCATTCTAAAAGTCCTTTTTGCTGCTTCTCTCTGTTCAGCAGGTGGAGCCCTGGTGCAGCTTTGAAGAATTAGCTAATTGTGCTCTTAAATCATCAATATTTGGTGTTGCTTGAGGCCATGTGATAACCTACCAGGCACCTCATGATTAGGCAAAACAAAAAGTACAATCAGAACAACTTTTCAAGTGAAAATCAGACAAACTACTCTGTAGCACACCACACTGGTTCAGAGCTAAAGGAGAAATTTACCTCAGGCTACACAGAGGTCAGACGTCGCACAGTTGACATTCTAGGTGAAAATGACAGAACTTCCACTCTCATCCCCTGTCTTACACTTTTCTCCTTGCCTTTCCGGCAGTTTCCATGGCAACTCTGTGTTGCATGACTGGTTGTCAGCCCACTCAAGCAGTGCAGTACTGCGCAGCCTTCTCTGTGTGAAGTCACAAATAAAACATTCTCTCCCATAATTTCATCATCTCACCATCTCACCAACACCAGCATAGCAAGAAAGGCCCAGGCAACTTCTACCAGCCCTTTTTGCCCCCTTTCACTGCTAGGACCAGCATTTACTTTGGTGGTTTGAGCGTTGGGCTTGACACTACCCGAAAGCTTGTTAGTTTGAATCCCCTCGCGTAAGAAATCGGTAGTTGCTTTGAACGATGGCTGAGCTGCTGGCCTTGACCCCGCTTTTCAACATACACCTTGTGCATGTGTGAGATAGGAATGGTACCCACCCTGTGATTAGAGCAAATGTAGCCTTATTTTTAGAAATAATTTCTGTATAGATATTTTGAGGGTGGGAGCCTAACCTAAATTAAAAGGATAACACAAAGGTTTTAGAGCATGTTATGCACCAGGGCTACTGTAAAAAGACCCAATAGAGGGTGTTTGAGTTTAAAACAATGGATGGATAAAGGACTTGGCAGTAACATGGGCTTCAGTGGCACTTCCTGCGCTATCACTGATGCAGTAATGATACAGCTACAGAGATGTGATGTCTATTCAGTTTTGTGGTTTGACCCTATATCTGAGGTTTATGGAGCGTCTTGTCTCCTTAGCCATGATAATCGAAAAAGACTACACTAGTGTAACCCTGTTACCGTTGCAACATAAAGTTTTACAAGGGTAAGATCACTCAGCCAGTCAGTCCACTGGAATTTAGAGCCTCCCATTTGACAAAGCAAGAAATATCACAAGCCCTCGCTTGGCAATAAGACACTGGGTAGATGAGATGATGTGTCTCAGCTGTTTCCCCT
>JACXGI010001170.1:60103-73966 GCA_016801175.1 Esox masquinongy
AAGATGTAGAGTAGATGAAGAGCAAAGTTAGAGCTCCCAAGACGCACCACATAAAAAATAGTTTGGCTTTGACATTTGCCGGGACAGTTCACCTAATGCCATCCATTGGGAGAAACAGGTTTTGGGGGGGGGGGGGGCAAAGAGAACAATGTCTTATTACTCGGGCAGAGAGCTGAAATTTACTTGGTTCACAATGTTCTAATTGCTATTCTATTGTAGATGTGTTATCAGACATTTAAATGCTTTGTTGTTTTTAATCTCCATATAGGGCAGATCGCATAGTATATACTTACAGATTTAGTGAAAGGGCTTTATTGCTCACTATGATGCGGTGACAAAATGCAGGAACAGAAATACCAAAGTAGGCCAGTGTGAAGCATTCTGGGATGCCAGGACACCCCCTGGGCATCTACAAAAGAAGACAGCCATTTAATATAGAGTAGCTTCCCCACATTCCTCAAAAGGGAAGTTCTCTAAATGAAGGCTTGTTGAAGTTCTGCCAGTGCTTCAGTTTCATTTTGTGATGGTATCGTAGAAGAGAGATGATGCATTTCCAATTTAATCCATTTTGTGCTTTGATAAAATGTAAGCGCTTTTTAAGATTTCTTTGTCAAATGCTTCCTTGGCTGCAATTTCTAGGACCGGTATGCTTTAGATACCAAATTGTAATCTATGAGGCATAATATCTCTATCCTTTTACCCTAATGATGGAGAGACATGATAAATGTGGGTGGCAGTTAGCCTAGTGGTTAGAGCATCTGATCAGTAACCCACAGGTTGCTAGATTGAATCCATGTACACAAAAGCTGCAGCTTTATGGGTCAGATGACCACAGGTGATATGTTACAGTAGGAATTTTTCTCACTGACAGAAATAGATACACACGTGTTTTCTCTACGATAAAGGTGGTTCGTACTCTGATGATTATCTGAAGCTATTCTTAGGCACAGATATACCAGAGTGCCGGAACACAGCACTTAGTTACGTATATTGACAATATATTACAAACCCCTGAAATGCCTTATTGCTCTTATAAACCAGTTACCAATGCAATTAAAGCAGTAAAAAGTGATGTGATGTCACACACATGGTATATGGTCTCATATACAGTGCCTATCAACCAGTTAGCGTTTAGATGGTATGAAAAAACATACAGTTCTTACTGTTCTAATTGATTTTTTAACAAGTTGATAATAACCATAAGGCACTTCAGGGGTTTGTTATATTGCCAATACAAGATGATACATTTCCTATTTAATCATCTGTATGTTTCCAATATACCAGGCTAAGGGTTATATCCAGGGCCAGGGTGTTACATCATACCTATAGCTGTTGTTTCAGCCCTAATGCCTTGATGCTTAAATGTAGCATAGTCCTGAACGTATTGCAAATACATAATTATCCATAGAGTAGAAAGTACTTTAGGGTACAACGAGGGCAGGGTTTTTTAGGTCCACTACCTGTGTGTTTTACCTCAGAAAGCCAACTGAAGCCAGAGACACTACAGGCCGGTGAGGGAATGAGTGGCCATACGCTTTGCAGGAAATGCCTGCAGGTGCACTTGTTTACAACACACTGTGATCTTCACTCTCACGTGGCAACGACTCTACATCCCTCCATTCATCCTCCCCTTTTGTTCCTTCCACCTTGGGGCTGACTGTGACGAACAGAGGCTGTATGAATGGGATATATGGATTGCACTCTGCCTTGCTCTCCCTCTAATCTCTGTAATAATAGGTGCGAAGCAGGGGTCTGTCCATTCGCAGCCCTTCCATGTGAATGACGTTGATGCTCTTCAGAAATTAGAGACATACTAGATTTCTGCTCCACTTCCCCTCCCTCCCTCCGTTTATTCATTTAGCACTCTTCTATCTGTGCCATGCCTGGACTTAAAGATGCACTGCAGGATCTTAAGCATACCAAATCTGTATAACATGTTTCAAATTGTTTGCGTAAAATGCAAATAGCGCACTAACAAAAGGTTGTAACATGCGAAATGGGTCAAGTTGAACACAATTGGATGACATAGTATTTAAAACCTCAGACCAGTTTGATGTGCACCACTTTCAAGGCAGGGCAAGTTTATTTCTATAGCACATTTCAAACACAAGGGCAATTCAACGTGCTCTGCATTATTAGGCCAACAAATAAAAAAAAAACGTCTGTCAAACTAGAAATATATTCAGCATAAAAGACACAGCACATTTAAAAACAAAGCATGCAAATAAAACATCACATTTAAAAGGACTAAAAGGTTATTAAAAGATTCCGGGATGCTAAGAGGCAACTCTGGGATGCTGGCTAGGAAAAGATAGGAAAAAAGGCCAGCATCCCGGAGTTGGCTCCTCACTGTTGATGTTGAGACTGGTGTTTTGCGCGTACTAATTAATGGAGCTGCCAGCTGAGGACTGTCAGGCGTCTGTTTCTCAAGCTAGACACACTAATCTATTCATCCTCTTGCTCAGTTGTGCACAGGGGCCTCCCACTCCTTGTTCTATTCTGGTTAGAGCTGGTTTGCGCTGTTCTGTGAAGGGAGTAGTACACAACGTTGTATGAGATCTTCTGCTTCTTGACAGTTTCTCGCATGGAATAACCTTCATTTCTCAGAACAAGAATAGACTGACGAGTTTTAGAAGAAAGTTCTGGCCAATTTGAGCATGTAATTGAAGCCAGAATTGCTGATGCTGAAGATACTCAACTAGTCTAAAGAAGGCCAATTTTATTGCTTCTTTAATCAGCACAACAGTTTTTAGCTGTGCTAACATAACTGAAAATAGCCTTTTAACATGATAAACATGGATTAGCAAACCCAACGTGCCATTGGAACACAGGACTGATGGTTGTTGATAATGGGCCTCTCTACGCCTATGTAAATATTCCATTAAAAATCTGCTGTTTCCACCTACAATAGTAATTTACAACATTAACAATGTATACAGTGTATTTCCAATCAATTTGATGTTATTTTAATGGACAGAAAATGTGCTTTTCTTTCGAAAAAACTGAGATTTCAGTGGTGTATTTCCCCACTAACACCACTTCTTGAACTAATGCTTTTTATATGAAATGTAATCTTTTTTTCAAAGCCTTACATCCTTTTCAATTTTGGTTTTTACCTGGTTTTGCATAATACAATATATTTTTGGGGGGTGGCAGGTAGCCTAGGAGATAAAGCATCTGACAAATAACCAAAAGGTTGTTAGAACCCTGGCATTGCCCCTGGCTGGCAATGTGAAAAATCTGTAATTCTTTCCCTCAAGCAAGGCAGTTTATCCTAGGCTGTTCCAGTGAATGAGAATGTGTTGTTAGTCAACCTACCCTGTAAAATAAGAGTAAAAAACAGAATAAGAATGTGCCTTATGATATACAGTTACAGGAATCAAATTCAACGTTGGTTGCAATTGGGATGTTTTTCAGTTTACACACAGGGTCCAAACGAGATTTGGCTTCCACATTTAACCTACCCAATCCAAAGTGAACTGGTGTGAGGAGCTTCCACAATGAGTGTCCTGGGAGCAATTTTGGTTAAGTGTCATGCTCAGGAACAGAACAACATACTTTTTATTAAAGGATTCAATCCAGCTACCTTCGTTTACATTTCAAATGCTCTGATCACTAGGCCAAATTCCACCACACACTTTTAATAGAATATAACTCATAAGACCATTGAAACAAAGGTAGCTTGTTAGCGGCATGAATGTTCAAGAAAGTTCTCTCGAATTTGGGATGAAAATATTCCCTTGCTGATACTGAATGGTTTCTCACAGAGATATAATTAATGACCTCATACTGTGATAAGTCAATGAAAGTATTGCTGTTCTTCCAAAAGTCAGTTGTACTGTACATCCCGGCTCACTGTTCATTTGAGCTTATAAACAGAGAATAATTCCTTGGCCTGATGCCCTACCGTGAGCCAGTGAGACGTCTCATTCTGGGGCACCTCTCCGCATGATTGGGACAATAAGCAGACCATAGAAAAAATTTCAGACACACAAATGTCCTCAAAAGCACCTCTGTTCCTGGCAACTCACCAGTCGCCACTTGCAACTCTGTTCTAGAGAGATAAACTCCTAAACAAACAAGTACTTAAAAAACAATATGCTTCAAACAGATATGATCAATCCCCTTGTATTTAATGTGGCGCTGGATGTAAATCACCAAACCAAACATAAAAGTCTATAGGGGCTCACCGGCTGATCTGACCATGCTTGCATTACAATGAGTCATTCTTAGGTGTCAGGTAGGAAAGGCGGCTAGATAGAATCTCAAAGGCACCAAGGTAAAAATCTTCTGTCCCT
This sequence comes from Esox masquinongy, assembly GCA_016801175.1. Classification (NCBI taxonomy): domain Eukaryota; kingdom Metazoa; phylum Chordata; class Actinopteri; order Esociformes; family Esocidae; genus Esox; species Esox masquinongy. The sequence continues at coordinate 64,402 of JACXGI010001170.1, forward strand.
GTGCAAGGCAGATAACCCAAATTGCTCCCATGTTGTTGTAAATTAGAATGTGTTCTCAGTCAACTTATCTGATTAAGTGTAAATATATACAGTTAGGCCCAGAAATATTTGGACACTGACACAATTTTCATAATTTTGGCTCTGTACACCACCACAATGGATTTGAAAAGAAACAACCAAGATGCAATTAAAATTCAAGGGGTTGAACAAAAATATTCTATGAAACTTTTATGAATTGCAAACATTTTTATACACAGTCCCCTTATTTCAGGGGCTCAAATGTAATTGGACAAATTAACACTATCATAAATAAATTGTTATTTTTCAATACTCGAGAATCCTTTGCAGGCAATGACTGCTTGAAATCTGGAACACATGGACATCACCAAACGCTGGGTTTCCTCCTTTGAAATGCTTTGCCAGGCCTTTACTGCAGCTGTCTTCAGTTGACAAAACCAATTTTAACCGTGATATTGCACATTCCAATATCCAAAGGCAAAAAGCTATGTATAACATTTATTACAATTCAAATAACTTTTTGATGTTAACCATGTGAAAGTATTAAGTTAAAAACATTAAATCAATAATATTGGGAAATTCATTCAATATCAGTGCCAATTGATAGGCTTTTTATAATAGATGTTAATATATTCTCAGTAAACTAGCTATAAAACTAAAAATGACTTATATTAGGCTATATCTTTTTCATAACTTTTATATTCTTTTTTATAACTTTTTTTTATAACTTTTATATTTAAGCAATTTTTTTTGTTACATTTTACCAATATATTCTCAGGAGTAAAATACCCCCTGGGGCATTATTCCCCAAAGGAGAGGGGGTGTTTAGCCCCAAACATGATCACCATAAAAAACAGGATTGCTATAAAAAGTATTATAATTTATTTCTCTGTGGATTAAAACAAGTGGATTACTTAGCCTAAGGCCTTCCTATTGACATATCAAAAATCCGTTTAGAGGTCTAACTTTATCACATCACATGACAATGTTTTCTAAATGACAAAAAATAAGATCAACTTAGGTCAAAATCGTGATTCAACAACATTCTCTAGATGAACAAGAATAGTGGCAACCAAGGAATGTGTGCAAAAAAATTTTTACGTGGTTTGGTGTAAAATTATGGGGCAGGGGTGGGGTTAATCCAAGGAGGTGTTTAACTCCAAGGAGGCGTTTAACAGCTGATATGTTGCCATATCAGCGGTTTTCATGCAATATTGGGCTACTTTTCAAACAATGTCGCAGGTGAAAATTTATTGGTCGCGGGTGGTGGGTTTTTGGGCTACTTCTGAACTTCACCATGGCCGCACCATTTCTATCTTTATATGCTACTGTATATTGTGTGTTTCTATCGTGTGTGTGTGTGGGGGGGGGTGACTTTAATGCGTGACAAAGTGATCTAGAGACAATTTTATGACAAGATAGTGTGTCACAATCGGTCCCACTACTCACTAGCTTTCTGTATACTAAACAGTACGTACTTCACCAGCACCCATGAAGTATGTACTTGCAGTATGTAGTATGTGATTTGAGATTGAGCCACGGCCTATTGAATTGATGACAAATATTCTTTCCTGGGAAATCAGTGTTTTAAAATTTGAAAATCGAGAAAGCATGTTGGATCTCCAGGTTGCTGAACAATTCCACCGATGTCGTCATCTATACAATGCTGGTAGTCGTCTTTATAAAAACCAATACATGGCGAATTCATGGGATGAAATTGCTGCAAAGCTGGGGTTGAAAGTTAAACTTAATATTGAGTTTAACAAACTGAAGTTCACGGTGAATGTCCTATATCTTGCCAGTTCAATCTCTTTGTGTACAAGCTGGTACAAGCTACTGGTTCTTTCCCTGTTCCTGGTTTTGGTCGCCATCATTTCCACATTTTGGCCTGAGATTGTGGCACTCATTATGGATACTTACCAACTTCTAATGTCCCGGGGTAGTATTATCACTCTTTTCCCGTCCCCCCTTCTCTTTTTTTCAACTGGAGAAATTTGGAGTACACACTCAAAACGTTTGCATGTGAATGAGAAATTGTTCATTATATTCCAGCCGTTAAGCGTATTACAGCCATAAGAAGCAAAGGTGCTGCTATCTTTCTTTCCTGCAGTTCCTGCATCTGATTGAAGGTTACTTTTTAGAGTAAGCTATTGGTCAAAACTCAGAGGTGGAAAACATACAAGTCAGAGGTTATAAATAGAGCAACGATTCAATTGCTCTTTCTCTTTTGCTCCTATCCTGCTGTGTTGAGGTATATCTTCTTCTTCTCTCATTAGCTAATGGGACCGTGGCCTTTCCGGCTATGGATTTTTTTTCTCTCTCTCACTTTCATCATGTCTGGATTAAGAATGCTTATTATTGTCAGAACTATCTTGTAATTTTAACTGTATGCGTTGTATAATGTAATAATTTATTTTAAAATATTACATTTTCCTTTGATAGACATCTCAGTCCATTTCTTAGTTATTTGTAGTACATGTAAATCTCATGAGGTTTCTGGTCTCCGATCTCTGATCCCATAGCATTTCCTTACCATTTTGCTCTTGAGGCACCAAGTACAATAACTGCTACATTAAGCTACTGTATAAAACACATATCAGCCCCTCTTTCCTGGAGTGCGGCTGGGTGGGCAGGCATTTGATCCAACACTGAATCATACCTAAACTTTTCAAGGTATTGTCATTTGATGTTTGTGGTGAAATGTGTTTAGAATGGGTGTCAAGTGGGGTCCTGTAAATAGTAGCTCTCCAGATAAATGGTTAGCCAAAACCAAACACTTGTGTCTTCATGAAATTATTCCCAAATTCAACAAGATGCATATGGTGGGCTGCTTGAATAGGCAAAAGCATAAGGTATTCAAGTGTATAGAGATTGTTATCTAAAAAGAGTAATCAGAGGAGATGTTGTTTGTTGATTCCACTATTAGAATATGTTTTGGAGGAAATACAACATGCAACGATATCAGGCCTGGTTCCACAGGGGGGCAAAAGGGGGTATTTCCCCCTCAGGTAGAAAGTCGTGCCCCCTCAGTTTTGTTGCCCCATATACATAGCTGATCTTATATGAATGCCACCTGGTCTGATTGTCACAGTCAACATGTTACGATCAATGCGTATTTGACGGCTTTGCATACGTATAAACGTTTCTAAATTTGTCGTCTGGTGGGGGGGGGGTGCGCAGTGGTTATACATGCCCCCTCATTTAAACAAAATGCACCCTCACTCATTTCATCCTGGTGCTGGCCCTGGACGATATTAATGCTTAACTTAGGCTAGAATAAATGTGTAATAATAGTAAATATAAGTGTTCCAAATAAAAATGACATCCAAATGAACTTTGGGACAACTACTCTGGTTCTTATGGCAAACATACAAGCATCTCATCAGTAGGACTATATAAAGACAGATCTGTTTCCCAGCCCGCCCCCTTACAGACCAAGTGTGTGTAGCTAGCTACTTACAGTTACTTTATATATCAACGTGCTAAACAAATCACAGTTAGACAAAAGTGGAACTAAGTCCCTTTGTCTACTGGGGTTTTGTAGCTAACTCCAGATGGGACAAAAGTAGAATGCAATGCAGACAAGGACTCTGTAGTGATTATTAATCTTGGACAAAACACTCAAGTGTGGCTGTGTATACCGATTATAGCGCAAAGATGGCAACTTATCTACACTAACACGTTATGTAACAGAATTTAAATGAATAATCACTTGATAGCTTCATGTGCTTATTCATCATTGGGAAAGACCATAACCAGTATGTTTTTGAAATGTCTTATGCTACAGAAATCATGGGTGTGCGATGTCTGTGAAACCATTTTCGTGAAATGAGGGTGAATGCTTGTTGATTCTCTGTACTTTATTACAGGAGATTATTTCAGCACACATTATTGTTCTCTGTATCAGAAAGTAGTTTGGCTGTCTTTGAAGTCACATAGAACTATGCATTTCACTCTTTTTGTTTATAAAGCATTCCTGGATAAATTACCACCATACATTAGTTCTCTGCTGACATACAGAAGTATAAATTGTCAATCTTCTCTGAGTTATAAAATAAATACATTTGGATTGTGTTTAGCCCAGCTTTTTTTTTTTGAGTGCCCAAAGATCTTTGACAGTCAAAGACTCTAGACAGGTTCTACCCCAAAGTCATAAGGCTGCTAAAAAACTAGTCAAAAGTCTACCTGTACCCACAGTTTTTTGTTTTACCTTTTAGCACTTACCCACACTCTTACTCTATTCACACACACTAACCCACACTCTTACTCTATTCACACACACACACACTAACCCACACTCTTACTCTATTCACACACACACACTAACCCACACTCTTACTCTATTCACACACACTAACCCACACTCTTACTCTATTCACACACACTAACCCACACTTTTACTCTATTCACACACACACACACACACTAACCCACACTCTTACTCTATTCACACACACTAACCCACACTCTTACTCTATTCAAACACACACACACACACTAACCCACACTCTTACTCTATTCACACACACACACTAACACACACTCTTACTCTATTCACACACACACACTAACCCACACTCTTACTCTATTCACACACACTAATCCACACTCTTACTCTATTCACACACACTAACCCACACTCTTACTCTTACTGTACCCTCTGACTCAAGGCAAGTTTATTTGTATAACACATTTCATACACATGGCAATTCAAAGTGCTTTACATTAGAAAAAATAATAGATTGAAACATTTTGCTCATCACTCCTTGTCATTGTTGTTATTGTTTGTGTCAGTGTATTGTCATTTATTGTGTATCTGTATACACACTTGTTATTATAATGGTCATTGTCATTATTTATATTGTTCATAAACACATCATTGTTGGGATTTCTAAGTAACTATTTCACAATTAAGTCTCCATCTGTTGTAATTCATCCATGTGAGAAATATTATGTGATGGAATGTTTCTGAAAAGCTGTTGATTGCGAATTTACATTTTGGGTCCTCTACTGTTCATTGTATGTAACCCCTTGGTAGTATTATTCAGACCATGTGTACATTTTCGCAGCTAACTTGATGATACAAGGCTCTATACCTCTCTATGCCTAAATAATTTTACACCCTGAATTTTTTAGTTTGTCCGACGTTTGTATTTTTGGCCAGGATTCTAACAAGATTGAGTGAAATGGATGGAGCTACTGTACAGTACTTGAATCTGGGTACCATCGTGACTGAGTTAGTCTGTGAGGGGTGTAATTCAATCAGACTGACTTCTGAGTCACATGTGTTATGTGGGAAAGACACAGCAGATGTGGATGCTCACTAAATCAACCATTTAAACCATCTATGTGGGTTATAAATTGCTCAGTGACCATGCTTGTGATTTTGACTCACTCAAAGGGGAAACATTTAGCAACAGTTGGCATCCATTTAAAAAATAACATTGAAACATACCATGTCTGCTGCATTGTAATTGTCATAAACACTAAATATGATACACATTGTCTTCTGTACTATACCATCTGAGAAGTACATCACCATTTTATAATTTCTAAAATATATTGCTAAATGACACTCATTTTACAGTGGCACAGACAAGGCTCCGACCTTGAATTTGGTGGACAGCTCGGCACAACACTGTTTTGTGATGAGGCTTTCCATTTCTCCCCTGGCTCCTGTTTATACGTCCCTAAAATGAATCAGTCCCATAAAGTACAGTGATTTAGTCTGAGCTGGGCGTGTTTTAATGCTGCCCCCTGGGAAACTAAGGGAGAGTCTTTCTTTCCATTGATCTACCAGCATGGTGCTTCTCAGGAGCTGTGACTTAAACACTTTTAATCTGTGCGTGACTCCCTAACCAGCAGCCTTATTTCAACAGGTCACCCGGTTTGCCATGGAATCCACTAACCCCACTCACAGCACCAAAGCTGCCCCAGCCCGAGAATGGAAGGCTGGGAGGAGGGACTATCTAAATTAGTATCATAAACCCAACACTTGGGTTTATTTCATGGTTCTGGTTTAACAAATTGTTACAAGGTGAGTCATCTTCAGACAACTCTCCCCAAAAATCATCTTGCACGAAAGGTTGATTCGAAACCAAAGTGCGGGTATAACTGTTGCAGTGGTTTAGTAAAGGTAGTTGATGCAAACTAGCCACTTGTGAAATCCAAGTATTCAAAAAAGCGGTGGAGATGGGGGTGAAAGGTGACATATTACTCACCAGGGCAAAGTGGTGGGTATGAGGGGTAGTCTTGTGCTTACCTGGCTTGTGTACAGCTACAAAGGAGATTACTCATCCTCATTGTTAACTGATGAACACGTGGGAGGGTTACACATGGTTTGTAATACAGTGGGGTATGGTTGATTAACATATTGTATGGTTGCTTTAGGTTGTTGATGCATCATAGAAAAATTCATTAGTTAAGATGACATTCCTTCTGTGCTTGTTTGATTGCATTCACGTGTTCAGACATTGCATGCAAGAAGTTACCTTCCAATGAAACTATAAAGTCAAAACAAGTTGATTTACAAACGAATGTGACAAAATGGAAAAAACGCTCTTATGAACATGGAAATGTTTGCTGTTTTGCTGTGCCTTGTGCCATTCACAAGCCACAAGGTTGTAAAAATAGGGGGCATGCCAAAAGCTGTAAAATTATTTAGTAATTTTCTTATTATCGCTTCTTTTAAAAAAAGAACAAATTGTCAGTATGTTTTGCTATGTAATACATGCAACTGTGTTACCGAATACGTTTCTATGGGCTAAGCCAAATGTGATGGTTTTAGAGGTGTTAGTATCACTCATTCATTTTCATGTTAGGATCACCAGAGCTCATTGATTTTCAGTGAAGGGAAGTGGGCGAACGGGCCATTGGGTGATGTAAACAACATGGTGTGGGAGTGTGAACAGGGTGGGACCGACACTGGGGAAACAATCTTTATGCAAATACTCTCTAAAATTGTTTCCCCATTGACAAATTAAAGCTCACAATAGTTTTCAGCCTATACCAATGGATTATGATAACTAGCTCTATCTAGCATGCTTGCTAGCTGCAAGACCAACATCGAAGAAACCGGAACTCTATGAGAATATTCTGCAACATTGTGTCACTATTGATTAATAAAGGTCACTAACTTTTAGAGCCCGTTCAAAATTAACCACGCATACAATCTTGCCATTTTTTACTACTGTTCCAAAGAAGTTGGGACGCTATGTAAAATGTAAAGAATAACAGAATGTAATGATGTGCAAATCATTTGGGCCATATATTCAATAGAAAATAGTACAAAGACAACATATCAAATGTTGAAACTGAGAAATGTTATCATTTCTTGAAAAATATATGCCCACTTTGAATTTGATGCCAGCAACACATTTCAAAAAAGCTGGGACAGGGGCATGTTTACCACAAAAGACTGGAAAAGTCATGTAATGAAAAAAAAAACCTGGTGGAACATCTCACAGCTAATTAGATTAATTGGCAACAGGTCAGTAACATGATTGAGTATAAAATGAGCATCCCAGAGAGGAGAAGTTTTCAGAAGTAAAGATGGGGAGGGATTCACCACTCTGAAAGACTGCTTAGGCAAATAGTGCAACAATTTAAGAATAACGTTTCTCAACATAAAATTGCAAAGAGTTTGGGGATCTCATCATCTACAGCACATAATATCATTAAAAGATTCAGAGAATCCGGAGAAATCACTGTACGCAAGGGACAAGGCCGAAAACCAATATTGGATGGCCGTGATCGGGCCCTCAGATGCCACTGCATTAAAAACAGACACGATTCTGTAGTGGAAATCACTGCATGGATTTAGGAACACTTCCATCAAAGTGCGTCGCTGCATTCACAAATGCAAGTTAAATCTCTACCATGCAAAGAACAAACCATAAAAAAGATTCTGAAACGCTGCCACCTTCTCTGGGCCCATGCTCATTTAAGACGGATTGAGGCGAAGTAAAAAACTATCCTGTGGTCTGACAAGCAGGGAGACACTTAACTCTTCTAGGTTTTTGGAAAAATATTTCATATAGTTCAGCTCATTGATGGGGGGGTGGAAGGAGAGGCACATGCAGGTAGCTAGAAGCCCCCTCCTTTTGCCCCGTCTCTTTTTTCCTTTCTTCCTCTCACCTTTCTTCCTATTCCCTCCTCTTCATTGCTTCTTTGCTTTCTTCCTCTCTCTATTCCTCTTCCATTCTCTCCATATCTTTTCCCTATTTTTTCCTCTCCTCTCTGCTCTCTCTTCTCTGTTCCACTCTGGTCTACTCTGCTCTTCCATGTCCCCTGCTGGCTTTCTCCTCTGTACCATTGTCTCTTACTTTCAAGACTCTTGTCTCCTCCCTGCCTAATAAAGTAATGCATACACTTCTTATGAAAAACCAGAGCATAACCTTTAAAATATGGTGCTAATCATTGTCTTCTAATTAAAAAGGTTCTTTAGGTTCAAGTAAATACATAATTTAATTTAGACATTCATCAGACTGGCTAGTTACCTGACATTATTGTTCCTGCTCCCCCTTCCTGTTTTGCCTCAACGGATTAAAAATATACTTAAAAAAGAAAAATCGCATCGAAAATCCATTGACGTCGCACGTTGGATGAACAACTAGCTAGCATGGCAAAATAGTACGGTTAGCTAGCGAAACTTTGACGTTGAGAAACAACGTATTTGGCCACGGTAAAATGAACGCGACGGAGTCACTGATACATACAGCTCCGGAAAAGATTGAGACCACTGCACATTTTTCTTTCCTTTCCAAAAAAGTTGAAACGTAAAGTTTCGAGTGAGGAACAGAAGCGTTCAATTTGCAGTGATTTCTTAATTTTAACCCTTCTGTTCCTCACTCAAAACCTTCCTTTTAGACTTTTTTGGAAAGGAACGAAAAAGGTGCAGTGGTCTCTTAATTTCTTCCGGAGCTGTACATACATACATACATACACTTACTCTTTACTCCAGTTCAGATTTATGTTTGCTACCTGCGATTCCATTTAATGCCTATGACTCAATCATCCTCCTTCTGAATATCTGAGTATGGTTAGTTCTTCTCCCCCGTAGTTTAAAAACTGGGATGTGCTATTTCAGGTGCCCCTTAGTCAGGTTTAGCCCTGACTAAACACAACCACTTCAATGGAATATGCTAGCTTGTTGAAATATTTAACAAGCTGCTAAAATGAAGGTACTAATAAAACATATTTCACTTCACATTGCGCCAGAAAAATTGTAGTTTTGAAAATCGAAAATTAGGTCTTGTTTAGTTTTACTAGGTTTACACTGTTTGCATTCAGGTTGTTCTACTAACTATAAAAGGTCTCAGTCTAGTGAACATGTGTTATGACTCATGCTCACCATGGCTACAGATTTAAAATACTGTATCACTTTTAGTATTGACACAATATGAACAGTGGGTTGACTTGAGCACCATGACAGGCGACCATGCTACACCACAGAAATAACCTTCAGTGAATTTACATAAACCCAATCTATCTACAGGTGCATTCTCTCCTTGAGGGGCGATGATGTAAGGTCTACTTTGTTCTGATC